>ML798510.1:0-17007 GCA_009831015.1 Picea engelmannii | reverse complement strand
ATACAATGCCAAGATAATGAACCAAACAACACAGAAATTCCTCTCCCAAGGATGCACCTCTCTCTCTCTTCCTTCTTCCGACAACTGGTAACTGCAGCTTCCTTCAATACTTGCGCACTAGATGAGTGAGCTGAGTGTGTGTCTAAATGAGGCGTTGGCCTCTCTTATTTATACAATTCTGGCACATGTGGAAGTGTCTATTCACTGGCAGGGCCGACTTCTCATTCTGGGTGGTTATAACCACTTTAATATATTATGGGGCCGTCTTTTCATTTAGCTTATTACAATTAGGGTTTGACCAATCCGCAAAAGGAGATTTGGTCAATTACAATGCCCAGCGTGATCAATCCACAAAAGGGGATTGATCTAATCAATAATAAATATATTTTATCTTTATCCACAAAAGGGGATAAGAATATTCTTTGCAGTTACACAATATTTTAACACCACATACATATATTTGTATGTGGATATACATACATACATACATACATACATACATAATATTTGTATTTGGATATATATATATATATATCCACATACAAATGTATATATGTGTGTGTGTGTGTGTGTGGAGGGAGGGGGGGAGTGAGCGGGGATGGTTGCAACTTGCAAGTGATTAGTAAAACACATACCTTGGAGAATGCTTTGTTTGCATGTGTTTTGGTGTATATTGCTTACCTTTGGTGAGAAATGAAGTCAAAAGGAGTGTCGATACTCATGCTTGATCTTGGTGTTTATTGCAACAACAATTGTGTTAGTAATTAAGTGTTTGCAAATGAAATATTGCTTGAATACAGATGTATGTACATCTTAAATGGGCAGAGGTATGGTTGATTGAGTGTTGTGTGTGCACATGTAGATATGCAAAGTGCACAATTTATGTTGGCATAACAAAATTGCATAGTGTTCTAAGTTCTTGCTTTCCATTGTTTGGCATTGGTCTTGCCATACAAGCAAGTAAACCAAGCCTTGCAACCAAATTAGAAAACAAAGTTATTCATGTTAGTTGATGACTTCATATCAAGAAGCTTGAACTTGGCCTAATTGTGAATTGCAAAGACATTACAATTTTAACTCCACAATAAGAGATTCATGTTGGCGAGATAGACAGGCCACAGGCCTAATGTTTAGGATCATACTTGGACCCATTGTCGTTTCAAGATTGGATCAGAACTCTTGGAAAATGATATGTCAAGGCCTCTATAACATGGAAAGTGTCGGTATTGTCCTTCCCTCTTATAGGGAATTGGCTAGCATGGAGAGTTGGCAATGGAAAAAGGTGACATTAGGGCTCGACCCCTAGGTAGGTAGTGCAAGGCATTAGCATCTTCCACAAAACGTGATTGTGACTCGTGAGATTGAGCAAGAATGGCATTATTGTGCTAGCTAATGCAACAAATCCTATGAACACTAATATATGGCAACGGGCCTAGAAGAAGAAAGAGGCATTGGGTTTGGAATGCATGCTGGCAAAGCAATAGATGGGATTCCCTAAGAGGTTCTTACAGGAACATATCTGACTAATATCGGAAGAGAACTAACTGGTTTAGTCTAAAAATCTATCTTAGGGTAAGTTCACTGCAAAATCAATGTACACGACCATGTTTGTGGAAGGAAATGAAGATGAAGTGTGGTGGTGGAGTACAATTTGGAAAGTAACTTGCTAGGAAAAACTTTGACATGGGATGTCCTTCAAAAAAGAGCAAAGCTTAGGCCAAGTATCTATAGCTTGTATAAGAAAGATGGGGTAAATGTTGATCACTTGTTGGTTCATTGTGAATATACAAAGTAGGTATGGGAATCTATCTTAGGTTTGACAAATGGCAAGAGCAAGTGGGATGAAGGTTCACCATTTGAATGCATGAAGAAATGGTTTGATGAGAAAGCCCTTAAGCAGTACAGAGCCATACCATTAATAGTGTCATGGGCCATATGGTTAGCCAGAAATGCAAGTATTTTTGAAGGTCTCCTATTCAAGTGCATTATCAAATAAAGTTTGTTTTTGAAGGAATCAAACAGGCCCTAAAATCAAAAGACCAAGAATGGTAAGAGCACTAGAGATAGACAAGACCCAGCCATGGGCCTTTTTCGTTGGTGCATGCTACGACAAGCACGGTTTATGTGGAGCTGGAGGAGTGATTACCTTTTAGATTCACAAAATATCGCTTTCCAAGCAGGTCTAGGGGCAGGCACAAATAATATTGCAGAATGGAAGGCATTGGCAATACTGATGAGATTTACTCACATTCAGGTGATGAGGCACTCAAAGTTAGTCATTGATTGGGTAAATGGATCCATTTGGATGCAGGACCTTATTTTAAGACCATTATTCAACCAAGTAAATGCACTGGAAGTTCTTGTTGACGAAGTGTTCTCAGACACGTAATTTTATTAATAAGGAAAATAGAATTACAAAGAGAAGTGAGGACTCAAAACCTACTTAACCTCACTTGAAGAGAGAGCTTGCTTATATAGCTCAACTCTAAACTAAAAACTAGGAGAACAACCAATCACATAATCACATGAGTATGATAGGTGTCCTTTACATAGAAGCTAAGTGTCCTTATCCTAACAAACTAGGATAAACTGATTTCTAAAAACATTTAAATTAGGAAAATACTTAAACTGTATAACTTTAGGATTATGAGGCCAACATTCCCTCCTTTAATCTGAAAGTTCAAATTTACAAATACCAAGTTCATCTTTGAACATAGTGAACTTTATTCTACCAAGAGGCTTGGTAAAAATATATGAAGTTTGATCTTCAGAGGGACAGAACCAAGGCTTAATGATGTCTTTGACGACGAACGATTTGATGAAGTGGTACTTGGTGTTGACATGCTTAGTCTTTGAGTGAAATATTGGATTCTTGGCCATCTTTATTGCTAACTGACTATCTATTAATAAATTTGTTGTTGATTTTTGAGTTACACCAAGATCCTGCAAAATTCTTTGTAGCCATACAATCTCGCGTGTTGCTTCCCAAGTTGATATGTACTCAACTTCTACCGAAGAATTGGCAATTGTTGGATGTTTTTTGCAACTCCGAGATATTGTCACTGATCCCATAGTCATTAAGCTAGCTGAAGTTGATGTTCGACCATCAAGGTCACCTGCAAAATCGACATCTGAATATCCAACAAGTGTAAAATTTGTGTTCTTGTAGAGAAGACCAAAATATTTTGTACCATGAATGTATCTCAATACCCTTTTCACTGAATTCCAGTGACTTTCCCTTGGTTCTTGCATAAATCTTGAAGTATGCTAACTGAATATGACAAACCTGGTCAAGTATTTGTCAAAAAAATGAGACTTCCAATCAATTGCATGTACCTTGTATTGTTTGCCAATTCCCCCACTTCAAATTTTGAAAGTTTCAAATTTTGTTGAATGGGGCTAAGAGAAGGTTTACAATCTTCCATGCCAAATTTCTTTAATAAATCAATGGCATACTTAGTTTGACTAAGGAAGATGAGATTAGGCTGTTTAGTTACTTCAACTCCAAGATAATAATGAAGTGTGCCTAAATCTGTCATTTTGAACCCTGCTTGTAGTTCTTCCTTAACTTGTTTGATGTGGACTTCATTATTTCCTATGATGATTAAGTCATCAACATAGAGTACAAGTATCACCAAGTTCTTATCTTTCATTCGGAAATACAAAGTATCATCATATTCACTACATTGAAAACCCACCTTTCATAGGTAATCATCAATTTTTGCATACCATGCACGATGAGCTTGTTTCAAACCATATAAAGCCTTCACAAGTTTGGATACTTAATGTTCATGTCCTTTAACTTCAAAGTTCAAACCCTTGTGGTTGAGTCATGAAGACTTCTTCTTTGAGATCACCATTCAGGAAGACACTTTTGACATCCATTTGATGTAATTTCCAACCATTTTGAGCAGCCAAATTGATCATTTTCCTGATTGTGTTCCATTTAGTTGTTGGAGCAAAAGTTTCCTCATAATCAATCCCTTCCTGTTGTGCAAATCCCTTAGCCACAAGTCTTGCTTTGTACTTGTCAATTTTACCATTAGACTTATACTTGATTCGATAAACCCATTTGCAACCTGGGGTTTAACATCATGTGGACAATCAACTAAGTTCCATGTCCTATTGGCAAGTACTTAATCATAGTCACTAATCATTGCTTCATGCCATTCTTTATGTGCAACTGCTTCAGCAAAAGTAGTAGGTTCAATGAAAGCATGAGCAAAATTAGCTTTTGATCTTGAAGATCCCCTAGTTCCTATTTTGTTCATTTCATCTGAATGTACATCTTTGAGAAGTTGTTCAACCCACTTTGGCCTCTTATGTTGAGGGGATTGTGGATCTGAATCACCATTATTATTATTAAAAGAGGATTTTCAAAAACTGAGACTCTCCTTTCCTCTTAAGTATCTGAAGTTGGGGAAGATTGTTTTGAAGTTTCGGTATTGGAAGAGTCCTTTGCAATTTCATTATTAGAAGAACTTTTTGATGAAGAAATGTCTTTCGAAGAAACAAAGTCTTTTTCAAACCAAAATGTTTTCTTTGACTTGTTCAACTTACCTTTACCCTTAGTGTTTTTCTTCTCTAAACGACTAAGGAGATGATTAATCTCATCAGAACCTTTACTTTCAATTTCATCGAAAATTACATCTCTACTAACAATGAATTTTCCATATGAAAGTAACCTATATACCCTTTCTTTTCATCAGAGTATCCAATGACGATACACTTCATACTTCGTTTTTCTAATTTAGTCCTTTTTTCCTTCACACTTAGAATTTTCTCTCTTCAAATACAAGCTTCACACTTAGAATTTTCTCTCTTGAAAGTTGACAAACCTTTTACCAAATCTTGGGACTTAAGTTTCAAGAGACTTTCAAAGTTTAAGTGACCAAATCGAAAATGCCATAACCTGAATGAAGACATTTTGGAATTGACTGTTGCTGCAAAATCATGCTTTCTTGGGATAACTTTGCCCTTTATTCTTAGTAATTTCCCATCTTCATATCCTACCATTATTGTTTTCAAGTTGTCCTTGTCTGAGTTAATCTTGACCAAAGCATCTTGCATGATGATTTGATGTCTAACTTGTCGGATTGTGACTAAGGATAACAATTTTTTCTTAAAGTTGGTACATACCAAACATTTGAAATCCATTTTTCACCAATTTCAGGGAGAAAGACTTTGACTGGACCTTTTCCTTGAGGTATATGAGTTGTATCATCATCCAAATAGATGGGATTTAGTTGAACATCTTTTGATAATTCCAAAAATAATCTCTACGATAAGTCATATGTTGAGTAGCTCTTGTATCCAATATCCAATTATCTTCAAATGAATCCCTCGAAAGATTTTGAGAAATAATTGATGCTACAAAATCTACCCGTTGAATTGCTGTAAAAACATATTCATATTAATCATCCCGGTAATCTTGATCCTCTGCATATTGAGTTGATGGTTGAGAATTTGAATTTCATGACTGCTTAATCTTTGGCAATCGATCATTGCTTGTTAGGCAATTTGATGCATAATGTCCCATCCTTAAACATCTCTTACATCTCACTTGACTGAAATTCCTGCCTCTTCCTGACTGTGCATTATTATTGGGAGGATTACTTTGAAAATTTTGTTGATTAAAATTGCTACAACCTCTACCTTGACCACGACCTCTGCCACGGCCTCGATTAGAAGATTGATTCTAAAAATTTCCAAAATTTCGTTTACCTCTTCCTCTCGAACTTTCAGCTTTAGTAAAAAGAATATCTTCTCCTAATTGTTTTTGTTTGCCAAATGATTTACTATGTTGAGCCAGTAGTTCATTAAGCGAATCAAAAGTTACAGTCGATAACTTATCGGTGATTTGAAAAGTCTCAGGAAAATGCTTATAAGATTGAGACAACCCATTTATCATAATAGAGACCAAAAAATTGTCTTCAAGTTTAGGAAAACCACCCTTGATGATTTCCAGATGAATGTTCTTTATCCTTGAAATGTATTCTAATACATCACCATTATCAACTAATCTTTGTTTAAGCAATCTCATTTGTAGATCAATTCTTTGAGATGCACCATTAGTATCAAAAAGCTTCTTAAATTGATGCCAAGCAGACCATGCATCTTTGGAATTCTCAATATGAACAAACTTGTGTTCAGTTACAGAGGAGCGCAGTAAAGCAAGTGCTTTTTCATCTCTTAATTGCCATTTTTCTAAAGGAGCAGCATCAGTTCGCTTAGTTGGAGCAGTATCACAGTATCACCATCACAAATATCATGCCATAATTCATTATAAATCAAAGTGTTATACATGTGCCGACTCTAAGATTTGTAATTCTTGGGTCCATCTAACTTATCCGATTATGTGAATAGATTGATTAATTTAGACATAATGATAGATTGTCTTATTGAAAAATTGCAAGTTAATGATCACACCACCACACTGAATAAGCCTCAAAACACCATGAAAGAGAGACACAAGGCACCAAAAAGAAAGAGTACACACTCCATGCAAAAAGAGCACTTTTAAGGGCTTGGCCTTGACCTTATAAAAGGCTCGTCAAAAAGAGAATTTGAGAGAGTGTTGCGCTACACTCTTCTCAATCTCTAAATTTCTAGATAACAAAATTTGTAACTTGCAAAGATCAATCTATTGCCTTCAATCAAAGTCTTAAAAAAAATTCGCCCCCCATTTTCATGCATCTACAAAGAGCTCAACATGGAAGTAGACGCACATTCCAAAAAACTTTAGAGATTACAGAGGATACATAGGAAATTAATGAAGAGGGAGTTGGGGTATCTCTCCCAGTTTCTTTAAGATCCCTATATAACTGGCATACTTGCATTTCTCTCTTTCTGCTGTGAATTGTGATCAATCCATCTTTATCAGATATACATGTTTTCAAATTTTGACTTTGATGATGAATGGGCTCAAAGCCCTGTTTTTGTTTTTTAGATATATGGATGACAGTATGTAAGAGCAGTTTATGATTATGGACCTTTTATTTTTGTTGATATTTTGACTATGAGATTTCACTCTAGCTTGTTGCTGGTGATGAACATCAGAGAGATCTATGCTCTTTATAAATGTAATTTTTTCATATTGAAATATAAGTTTACGATTTTTTCCTCGTAAAGAAATATATCTATATGGATGAGGATATAAATTCTTTCAATTAGTAGATCCAACTACACGATACAAACCAAATAATTTCATATTAATTAGAAAACTAGCTAGAATCAGAAGGATGCAGCTACAAGTTCATTCAATTGTTCTGCAGAAAAAAAAGTTCATTCACTTGTAAGAGATTGCAGCAAACTGTTGCAGGAGCCATACAGAAGAAAAAGACAATCAACATCAGGTAAGTGTAAATAAGTAATGTTTCGTGATAAAGTTTGCATGAGAAACTAAAATATACAGAAGCTGGGCAGATTGAAAATGTGAAAAACAGTCCCTATCATTTGATTTCTTCTAAATCAAAAGTCAAATCATGACCCATTGAAGAACTTACTACAGATATATTGTGCCACAAAAAACAATGCCTAATAAGAATATAGCCAAAACTGCAGATATTATTATGGTGTGTAACAGGCCATGAGAAAGGCAACAAAAATGAGTAGGGTAGATAAATTTTACCCAAATAGCCAAGGCTCTCTCCTCTTGGTGTCATGATGTGCATGACCTCTAAAAAAAGGGTAATATGCACCTAACTGGTACCATCGAAGTAGTAATTCAGGCTCAGGATTTCCAAAAAAACCACCAACATCAGCACCTGGAGGAAAATTGCAGCAGATATCAAGTTCCGTATATAAAAGGCTGCAGGATTGGTTAATGCAATAGATCAAAACAATTATATACCAGAAAATGCCATTCCAGTGAGACCAAGGGTTAACAACATTGGAACAGAAACTCTCAGATGGTCCCAATCAGCTGTATTGTCTCCCGTCCAAACTGGACCCACCCTCTGGCTCCCAGCAAAAAATGCTCGTGACAAAACGAACGGCCTGTCATTCCCACCTCCTCGTTTCAGGAGACCATCAGCAGTACCCATATGAAAGAAATATCCATAAGCATTATGAACGTCACGGTGCTCAACATCTCCAAAGTGAAGAGCATCTCTGGGCATCGTTGCCTGCACCATAAAATGAAGCATCACACAGACAACAAATCAAAACTCCAAACATTGATCGCTCTATCCTTCCAATGAATTTCAGCTACGGATTTCAAAGCTCATAAATGTTAATTTTGCAAGGTCCATATACTATGGGGGCCTGTGAGAACAATAGTATACCTCTGGACCATTGAATACAGAAGGTTCATTCATATCATTCCATATGTACAACGATGGTGTTGAACCCTTATAACTGCTCAGAGAAAACCTGTCAGCCCACCAAGACCTGATTTCTGGATTCAGCATATCCAAATAAGACGATGCACCTGACCAACACCAGCCGTCGTAGTCCCTACCATGGACATCCTTAACATAATACCCTTTTTGAGTCGCTTCCTTGTGCAGCGGAAAACCATCATCCCTCTTAATATGAGGATCAACAATAGTCACCATATGCCGGCCTTTTGCCATGAGCTTATTCTGCATCTCTTCTGGATGCGGAAAGAGCAAGTTGTCCCATGTAAAGTATCTTTTCCCATCAGTGTGCTCAATGTCAAGCCAGAGAACATCATAAGGTATATCAAACTCATCAAACTTGGCATCCACATTGGCTACATCTTCCTCGTCTCTGTAATTCCAGCGACACTGGTGATAAGCAGTAGCAAAAAGCTGCGGCATGGCAGAAGTTCCGGTAAGACTGGCATATTGCCTCATAACATCCTTGGGACCGGGACCGATGAAAAAAAATCCATCCACAATACCGCTCTCGGCCATCCACATGGTATCGATTGCATCGGCATTGGCATCAGAATCAGAAGCAGAATTTTTATCCCACCCGGCAGCCAGCAAATCTATTTGCATTTCGGCAGCATTCAACCAGAAAAAACCAGTTGTGTATTCCTTGCTGTGAGACAGCATGAAAGGAATGGAACCGTAGAGACCAAAGGGGGATTCGTTGAGGTATTCAAATACATCGAGATTGAATAAGCGGTAGGGCTCGGAATCGACATCGGGACCTCTAGTTGGCTTGAGGGCAAGGCCAGTGGCGTGTTCGGGTATCCCATACACATGTTTGGCCCCATGAAAAGAAACATCCAGGCTAATAGATTGGGGACCATGGGGTCTGGAATCGGTATGACTGCGAAACTGCTCATCCCAATTCTCTTCCTCATTCTTATTTCTAAGCTGTTCGAAATGAAAGAGCCCTTTGCTATTAAACGAGACGATACGTTGATGCTTACCTCTTCTCACATAGATTTCCAGCGGATCGTGCTGCAGCACGGCCTCGTAATCAGAGGTGAGATAAACGGATGAAACCCCATCCTTCTCGTGCTCGATTCTCTGCAGCCAGAGGCGCCTGTCCTCCAGATCTTGGGCCAAGACGTCGGGTACCTCGAACCGCTTTCTGTTCCCCTCTTTTTCCTCGTCCTCGTCCACCTTGAATCTCAGGATGCCATCTGGGTAGACGGACATGCGGAGAATTAATGCATTTTCGGCCTCGGCCTCGGGGTTTAGGGTTTTGGGAACGAGTTTTGCAGTGAGCTGCCCATCTTGCAGAGCGACATCAATGGCTCTGAGGTTCGATGTTCCGGGCTTTCTTGCCCGTCCTTGCTTGCAGAACGGAGTCTGGTGACAGTTTCGAAATTCTTCTCGTTTCCAACAGCTTACCCTCCCTATTCCCGTACATATTGTAATGACAGCCAGCAATAACACCCAGTGTTTTGAGTCCGCCATGGCTGATTGCTGAGATCTGGAATCCTACGCCATTTTACAATGGGATTTCAAAGAGAATCTTGCGTTTTCCTGTTTCCTTTGGCTTATGATCAATAACCCCCGCGGTAACCTTGCTAAATTGGACTTTGCCCCGGCGAAGGCATCTAGGAAAAACTTGGCGTTCGAAGGAGATTGACCGATGGGGATGTCCCTAAAGTATGGTTTTATGGAATTTGGATTTCAAATAATAATAACAATTGATACATTGGCAGCTATGTCCCTTCATTAAATTGAATTTGATATTAAAAATTTATTTAACATATTGAAATGTTGTGATTTAGTTGAAAAATAAATATTTATGCCCCATTCAATTGAATTTGATATTAAAAATTTATTTAAGTAATATATTGAAATGTTGTTATTTAATTGAAAAATAAATATTTGTTAAAATGGTGTATAATACATTTAAGGTGGTGGTTTGGCTAAGTTTCTTATTATTTTTATTAGGGTTTAAATTTTCTATTATACTTTGATTTGTGATAAGGTTAAAAGTATACATACATCAAGAGTGAGATCCCCTTACATATGTGTCTCCCTTGCTAAAAAAAAATGATGCATTAAATTAATTATTATTAAAATATTTATTTAATAAATTATATTAATTATTATTAAAATATTTATATAATAAATATAATGATGTATTATTAACCTATTAAAATGTTTGTTTAGTTATAAATATGATGTTTTATATTATTATTAATTTATTAAAATATTTAGTAACATTTTTATTATTAACTTATGTTAAAGAAAGTTAATTAGATATAATATTTTTGTGGTGATTTAATCAAGTTGAACTAAAGTGATCTTAGGTGGATCAGAGTGATTTGATCGATGATGATTTAATGAGGCATGAATTACATCAAGCGGATTTAGGCGGATTTAGGTCTGAAGTGAAATCTTCTAGTCTGCATTGAAATGCAAGCTCCTCTATAATATTCTAGTGTGCAATGAAATGCAAACTCTTCTGTAATATTCTAGGAAGCATAAGGAAGGTATTCAAGGTTATGTTTCTGGTTGTTTTTTGTGCCATTCAAACCCTACAGTGAATTAAGTGCACAAGTTTCTTATATAATTTTTATTTATTTAATTTGTTTTCCAATATGGGTGATTCACCACAAATACCAAAACTTCTCAAGGGGAGGCTTCGCAAAATAACCTTAAATAATTTTTATGAACATACAGAATCATTGGAAAAACATAGAGAAGAGAGAGAAGCCAAACTTAATTATAAGCAATACTTGACAATAAGTTTAGATCCTTAGAAAACAAGATTCAAACACAAATAGACAATAGAATATTAGGGTTGAAGACTCAGTTGCAGAAAATGGAAGTTAAATTACCAACAAACAAAAAAAGCCAAGAAAAAAAGCAATCAACCCAGGAGAGGCTGCATAAAATCATAATCTGAGGAACAAAATTAAAGAGCTACAAGAAAAGTTAATCAACAATTTGACCCTAAATAGTTTGAAAAGTAAATTGGATATCAAACCCATCGAAGAGGAGTTGAATAAGCTCATAGAGTTAGACCATGACTGTAACAAAAGAACCCTAAACCTCATATTTTTGGTACAAAAGAGCATAAAGATGAGGACACACTAGCAATAGTCAAGGATGAACTAAAAAATAAATCATAAATTGAAACAACTTGCCTCATAGAAGCAAAGAGGCTGGGCAAAATAATCTAACATAAATATAGCTTGATTCGTGTTTAGGTAAGTTCTAGTGACCATAAATATGGCATACTCGATAAATATATAAGCTTAAAAGGGTTAAGAATATTTGTAAATGAAGACCTCATTCCAAAAGACCAAGTTGAATTAAGGAAAGAAGTTCAAAAGGTAAAATAAGCCATGAAATAAGGAAAATGGGCAATAATTACGAATAGAAAAGTTATCATTAGAAATAAAGACCAAAAAGATAATAATAAAAAATAATTTGGGACACTTTGGATCCTCTCTTGGAACTATTTTGGCTTCCCATGGAGGAAAGGGCCTACATCAAGTTGGATCCTAAGTGAAATTGATTTTATATTTCTTCTTGAAACTTGAGAGCATGAAGAATCTAAGGTCCCTCACATAGAAGAATTTGTATCATGGTCAACATGGAACAAGAAATCCTTCCACAAAGGAGTTGGAAGCATAACGTGTCATGTAAACACAAACATTTCTGCTCACGCTTGACTTCATAAAAAAAACCCTCTCCATCGGTACATATGGATGGAGATTTCAAATATTAATGCGAAGATGATTTATATAGGATTATGTTATTTTGCACCTACTAATTCCAACTTTTATAAGAAAAAATAATCTAGATAAAAATTGTCCCTACAAAAGCTTAGAACAAGATATTGATAGTCTAAGAAATGAAGGTAGTATCCTTCTAGAAGATTGTAATGTTAAAACTGCAACTAATCAAGTTATTATTTTAAGCAAATGATTCCAACCTTAATCCTTTATGGCTAGATGAGGATGTTGTTTTAACTAACATATACTAAAGAAACTCCGAAGACCCAACCAAGAATTTATTTGGTACTGAGCTAATCAATCTCTACAATTCTAGAGATATAATAATTTGAAATGGTCCAATGAAGTGGTCGAAATCCAACCAGATGACTTGTATTCATGAGTTGGGCAGTTGTGATACCTTGGTTTTGAGTCCTCAGATTAATAATGTATGTTTGTTTATTTGATGAGAGGTCGGAGTGCTTGTAAAGTTGAACAGTCAGAGAGCTTAGCAATGTAATACTTTGAATATTAATAATAAAAAAGCATTGTTGACTACAAGACAAACAAGGACAGAGTTATAAGGGGCTATGATTCCACTAGAGAGGGGACTAAAGGGGCTAAACCAATTATTATATTGTATTCACCCATCTTGGAATTAGTTGGGAAAGTGTTTACATGAGCTTCTTGGGGAGGCCACGTGATGCATTATTACATGTAATTATATAAACCATATTTTTTGTTGTTGAGAGGTTCCTCAATTATTACTCACTTCATTCCTCATTCATTCTTGCTCACTTTTGTTCTTGGTTTTTGGGATGGAAACGAATTGTTGGAGGTAGATAGTCATTGCTAGTTGGTTGCAGGTATCTACTAGTATTTTCCAGCAAGAAATTAATACATGTGTGCATGAGAATGATGGCAGACGTGAAAGAACTATCCACAACTTAAAATCCTTAGAGTTTCTAGCATTGAGATCTCCTCGCTAGTAGCACGGGAGCTCAGGAAATAAGTGGAACAAACCAAGGGATTGCATTGCAGAGAAGGGCCTAGGTCATTTCTTTGGGTTGTGTGGGCTGAGGGGGAAAGAGAGCTAGCAAACTAGGATTTGTTGTGTGGTTAAGAAAATTGTGAGAGCTTGACAACTGAGTGTTGTGTGAAACTTAGAGTCTCCCTAGGCACATGTCCTTATGGATTCATAACCTTGGATCGAGGGTGGCCTATTGTGGAGAGTTTATATGCAATAGAGCTTAAGGTTGGGTGGAACGTTTGATGTTTGTAGCCAACTGGCAAAGTTTTCTTTAAAAGATAAGTTATTTGTGTTTATTGCAAATTATATTTATGTTGTGTATTTATTTTCTCTGTGTTGAGTTTATAATGTGCTTGTTTGTTGAATAATGTTGTGCATGGCACGTCTCGGATGGGGTGACAGGTGGACCGCAATGGGATCCATGTGGAGCTAAGCAATGTCGGGAGCTATTAATGCCTGTCGCCAGCCTCTCGTCTCTCCAGTTTGAATGACCCACACTCACTGCGGTTTAATGGAAGTGAGTTGGGCACTCCAAGGAAATTTAATGAAGCCCTACGCGAACTAGGTTAGGCGTACTTGCACCAGGCTTGCAGTCACCTCGACTTTCATGGCTCCTGCCCACATCAACTCACCTGGCTCTATGAAGGCATGGGCATCGAACCAATCTCTCATTCCTTCTCTACCTTGTGCCTGACTACTCCTCGGCCTTCTCTTCGCCCTGGGATCGACTGTTCCCTAGAACTCCCACAACATTTTCACCTTACGCCTACATTTTTGGTCGCCCATGGTCATCCCTCCATTTTTGCCTCACCTGAACGCTTGCAACATGCCCAAAGAGAGGGGCAAGTCCAGGAGAGGTAAGTTGTACTACAACGCCTTCACCAGGCACAATCGACTCCCCCCCTCTTAGCTTGCCCTCATAATCACCAGTGATCTCGACCAGCGCCATAACCGGCCTCAACAAACCTAGTCCCCCACCCCAACTCCCACCAATGACCCTGGTAGCGGCTCATTCAGGGAGGAAATTCTCCCTCCCAATAAATTTTCCCCTCCACCTAGCGCCCACTCTCCAGACCATTTCTATGGCACTGCGGAATGCGTGGTGGAGGAAGAAATTCCTCCTAGTTGGCAAGTGGCAACTCCTTTGACTGCAATGGCAGCAGTGGAAGTAGTGGATGTAGATTTGGATGCAGTGGACGCATATATGACAAAGGAGCCGCCTCCTCCCACCTTAATTCGATTTGCAGACGAGCACCTTCAGCTCATCTTCGAGTTGCGGCAAAAAATGGATGACCAGGCTCATATTCAGAACTTCCCGGGTCAGCGTCTAAACCTCCTGCTTGATGCGATGACGGCTGCTCCTGCTAGCAATTGGTGCCCAACTTGTTGACAATGTTTGTCCCAGCCTACAATGCCCAAGGACAATCGAGCCCGAGCTAGGTCCCCCAGGTTTATGGTTTTATTTTGGTTCATTCAATTTTGTAAAGAATTAAAATTCTTTGTCAAGCTATGTAAGATAGTCGGCCATGGCCATTGTTCAGTTGATCATTCTGATCTCTTTTGTCAATTACAGTTACAGTTGCAGTCACAGGTACACTTGATTTTTGATAGCCACTTGTCCTGGTTTCCCAGCTCTGGTGGGGCAAGTGGAAAACTCTTGTTTTTGTATTGACATGTACATATGTGAATATCAATATAGTGCTCTTTTATTTACAAAAAAAAAATGTTGTGCATGGCACGGGAACACATTTTTTTTGTAGATATGCATGTTTCTCGATTATTGCATGTGCATTGTATCATGTTTCTTGATTATTAAAAATTCAGAAATTGCCCCAGAAGGTGAATTTTGTAGGTACTTGGGCAATGGGTAAGTCGCATATTGCTATCAGAACATCAATTGTAGTGCTTGAGTTGTGTGGCTCAACACATAGGCCAGATTGAAAATTATTTAGCAGAGATGGAGCCAGAAGGTGTGTGGGTGGCCAAAGAGCAATTCTGGAAAATATGTATTTTGAGAATTTTGGAAAAAATAGATTTTTTTGTATAGTGATGTCAGTGATGACGAGAATGCCATGTGGCAGTGGTGATGTGGAATGCCATGGTGGCAAGGCCACTGTGGCAGGCTTGAGTGGTGATGTAGTGCCACAACAAGCGAGGTGGTGGACCATACCATAAGTGGTATCATAATTATTTGTTAGCGGTTTTGCAATGTTCCAAAATGCTCTGAAAATGAATACGAGGACAACACATACATGATGTGGATTGGTGGTATTGGATACTTTTGCGCCATTAACCTCCCTCCACTCTGTGCTCCGATATCATTCTGCGTCATCGATCAACTCCAATCCTCTGTCATTTAATCTAAGGAGTGGTCATGTGGTGCACCGAAGGTAAAGGTGCAGGATGGGATTCGTCCATCAATATAGCCAATGGATGGTTTCCATGTGGTAGTCGGGTACAGGTGGGGCCCGTATTATTAAATAAAACAAAGAAAAGAAAAGGGGAAGGAAGAAGATGAAAGAGAGAAGAGAAAGGTAAGGGAAAGAAATAAGAGGTAAGGAAGAAAGGAGGATGATGAGGCAAGGACAGGGTGGCAGAAAGGATGGTGTGGCATCACCTCAGGGTACCATGTGGACCCAAGGTGCCACATCAGTAGATTGCCATAGAGGTAAATGAGAGCCTATGTTTAAAAAAAAAGTTTGTAGCCAAAATCATATTTTGGCCATAATAGGAGTATAATAACCCTAGATTGAGATGATTTTTTTTGGGTACGTCTGCAATGATGAAGGCGACAAAAGTGTCGGTGAGTGCCATTGGTCATTTCTACTTAAATTTTCCAGAAAGTCCAAAATAGTGGTTTTTAAAGATTTGGATCCTACTTAGTGATTGGGACCCAAATAAAGATGAAATTTTCACAAAGAGTTTAAAAATCATGCATGAAAATACCTAGTTGGGATTCAGGCAAAATTTAAAAGGATTTGTATTGGACATGCCAAAACAGGAAAATTACACTATTTCATGCCACTTTTTAGGGATTTTGGGGATTTTTAAAGGAGGAAAAGGGACCCCATATCACAAAACTGATTTTTTTTATCTAATCAACATTTTGTATACTCATCAATCCATACAACTTTGATTTAGTGAAGCTTTTCCATAAATGCTTAGTTTGGAAGATAGCTAATTTTGCTAAAAATTCTAAGTTTAGAGAAATTGTAAAAATGACAAAGTTGCGAGTTCCAGATTGTTGTAGAATATTACTGGGGCAATTGATTAATAATTTGAAAGTTGTTGTCTATTCACCATCATGAATATTATCAGTGTTCAATATAAAAAAATTCATGGTTCTTGATGGATTTTCTTATGCATTTGACAAAAGTTGGCCTCCTAGTCAAATTGCACCAGTGGAGAAAGTGCATAAATGGGGCGAAAATTACTTTTTTCAGAAAGCCATCACTTTTAGCTCAAAGATCGGATCCAAGCATAAGAATAATCATTATAAATATGACTCGGAGGATAATAATCCTAAGGGATTATAATTTGGAGGGGTATGATAGGATTCTTCATAAATTGAGAAGAAGGACCTATAGAATTAATTGAAAAAATTATTATAATATGAATAGTTATAACATAAATGGTTGTTTGCACATTTTGCAAAATTAGGGGTATAAGCATATCAATTCAAGCTCAGAAATGCAGATCATAAACATGGAGGATGCACAAATAACCTATAGTCAAGAGAGGGAAGATAACAAAATTGGTAGAGACTATGAGGAGTTTGAGAATGGAAGTGCAAAGTTATAGGGATGATAATGAGAAGATAATGAGATCTCAAGAGGAACAAAATCAAATAAATACTTAGTTGTTGCAAAGTCTAAAC
>ML798509.1:373070-397451 GCA_009831015.1 Picea engelmannii | reverse complement strand
GAACCATGGAACCCATCACACAAGTGCATGGGACGTGGTCAGGTGCACTACATTGAGGTCACTTCAGACAACGAAGAGGAAGATGAGATTGGCTAGATACAGAACATGGAGGCAGAAACCACTGAGGCAGTAGAGGAGGAACATACCATGGGACAGGATAGTATGGCCACCTTGGCATCTATCAGTGGGGTACCCAAGTATAACACCTTCCGAATGAGAGGGGTCTTGCAGGGTCAAAGAGTTTCGGTCTTCATTGATGGAGGAGCTTCCCACAACTTCATTGATGCAACATTATTGAAGAGGAGACACATACCTACAGTAGAATTTGAAGGATTCAAAGTGGAGGTTGTAGGAGGAAGCACTATACCCTGTGACAGATATATTCCGGGCATGAAGCTTACCTTGGGTAGGCACGAGCTGATATAGGACGTCTATGTCATGGACCTTCCGGATACCAACATCATCCTAGGGGTTCAGTGGCTCAGCACATTGGGGCCTATCACCACCAACTACAAAACGATGGAAATTTCATTCACAAAGGAAGGTGGACGAAAGGTAGTACTGAGGGGTATGACAGGGAATGTTGCAAAGGTAGTCACGGCCAAGAGGATGGAGGCCATCTTCCGGAGGGATGAGATAGTATACGCAGTGGAATGCAGGATTGTGACACGTGTGGATGAACAGGGGAAGGTTCACTACACTCCATAGATCAAAGAAATCCTTGATAGGCACCACAAGGTGTTTGGGCCTATTCCTCCAGGGGTACCACCAGATAGGGGGTTTGAGCACATTATTGAGCTAGAGGAAGGGGCCAAACCAGTTATCACCACACCATACAGACACCCGAAGAAGTACAAAGACGAGATAGAAAAGGCCATCAAGGAACTTCTGGACATGGGGCACATCAGGCCCAGCAGCAACCCTTTTGCTTCTTCAGTAGTGCTGGTGAAGAAGAAAGATGGCACTATGAGAATGCGCATTGACTTCAGGGATTTGAACAAAAAGACCATAAAAAACAGGTACCCGATACCTAGGATTGATGAACTGTTGGACGGACTGCATGGGAAGATTGATCTTCGCTCTGGTTATCATCAGATCAAGATGAGGGAGGAAGACATCTCAAAAACCGCTTTTAGATGTCACTACGACCATTATGAGTTTTTGGTGATGCCCTTTGGTTTAACCAATGCCCCTGCTACATTCCAATCATGTATGAACCAGGTGTTCAACAAGAAGCTGAGGAAGTACCTGTTGGTATTTTTTGATGACTTGCTTATCTACARCAAGACGTGGGAGGAGCATCTCAGGCATGTGGATCAAATTTTGTCAATCATGGAGGAACAATCACTGTATGCTAAGGAGTCCAAATGTGAGTTTGGAATGACAAAGGTCCTCTATTTAGGACACATCATCGAGGCAAAGGGGGTACAGGTACAGCAGGAGAAAATACAAGCCATCATGGAATGGCCTACTCCTAAGACACTCACCGAATTGAGAGGATTTCTGGGTATGTGCACGTATTACAGGAAATTTGTCAAAGGATTTTCTCAGCTGTGTTCACCCTTGACCGATTTGACTAAGAAAGGAGCCTTCAAGTGGGACAAGGAGGCTCAAATAATGATGGATAAGATGAAGGAAGTGATGAGAACGTGCCCAGTCTTAGCCCTTCCAGATTTCAGTCTTCCTTTTACCTTGGAATGTGATGCCTCCGGGGAAGGAATAGGGGTCGTACTGATGAAAAAGAGGCACCCTCTTGCCTATGAGAGTCGGAATCTCAGGGGTCCTGAACTACTCTACAACATTTATGACAAAGAAATGCTAGCTATCATGCATGCACTAGCTAAATTCTGGCAATACTTGGTTGGTGCCAGGTTTGTTGTCAAGTCAGATCATAACAGTCTCAAATATCTATTGGAACAGAAGGACTTGAACGAGAGGCAACAAAAATGGGTAAGGAGGAAACAAAAATGGGTAAGCAGAATACAGGCCTATGACTTTGATATTGAGTTTGTCAAGGGGAAGAACAATGTGGTGGCTGATGCCTTATCCAGGAGGCCATCCATATTTTCCATAACAGGGGTAACAATTGACTGGAAAGACCATCTGGTGATGGAGTATGCAGAGGATCAGTTTGTGTGCCAGCTACTGGACGAACAGGTACAAGATGAAGATTTCAAGGTTATAAATGACCTCATCTACTACAAAGACCGAATCTTCTTGGTTCCTGGATCGACATTCAAGGCTAAAGTATTGCAGGCGTGCCATGATTCACCAATGGTAGGACATCAAGGGATCAACAAGACGTACAGGCAGGTGAGAGAAAGGTTCTCTTGGAAGGGTCTCAAGGAGGATGTGATTAAGCACGTCAAAGAGTGTACTACATGTCAGGCAAACAAGGATGAGCACACGCACCCAACAAGACTCTTGCAACCCTTTCCCATTCCAGAGCACAAGTGGGAAAGCATATCCATGGAATTCATCACTGGACTACCAAAGACGCAAGGGAAGGACTGCATATTTGTAGTGGTGGACAGGTTAACAAAGTTTGCACATTTCTTTGCCATAGCTACTAACTTCAGTGCAGCACAGGTGGCTGAACTATTCTTCAGGGAGATTTTCACGTTGCACGGCCTACCCAAGACCATTGTCAGCGATAGGGATAGCAGGTTTATGAGTACTTTCTGGCAGGAGTTATTCAGGTTGGTTGGTATGGCCTTGACCCCTAGCACCATCTATCACCCTCAGACGAATGGATAGACAGAGATAGTCAACAAATGGGTGGAGAGCCACCTCAGAAACTATGTGGCGGGCCAACAGAAAGCATGGGCCAGATGGTTGCATCTGGGAGAGTATTTCTACAACACCACCCAACACATGTCCATTGGCATGCCACCATTCCGAGCCTTGTATAGCTATGATCCTTTATCATTTGTGGAGATTGCGTTTGGTGACAGCAGGGAACCTATGGTACAGGATTGGATCGAGAAGAGCCAAGATATTCTCAGGGAACTGAAGGATCATCTGCAAAGGGCACAAAACCAACAGAAGGTCCAAGCAGACAAGCACCGAGTTGATCGTACCTTTGAGGTTGGCGACTTAGTCTATCTAAGACTGCAACCATACAGGCAGGCTTCCATTAAAATAAGCGGAGCGGAGAAACTTCAGCCACGTTTCTTTGGGCCCTATAGGGTCAGCATAAAGATAGGGGTCGTAGCTTATGAGCTGGAGCTTCCACAGGGCAACAAAATACACAACATCTTCCATGTCTCCTGTCTTAAGAAAGCCCTCGGCCAACACATCAAACCTATTGAGGTATTACCCCCCATGGACGAAGAGGGACAACTTGTTCTAATTCCGGAAGAGATATTGGAAATTCGAGAGAAGAGGCTCAGAAACCGAAGCATCAAGGAGTACCTGATCCGGTGGAAGGATTTACCCATTGAGGATGCCACTTGGGAAAAGGAGCACGTGGTCAAAGAAGCAAGTTTGGAATTGCTTGAGGACAAGCAATTTCAAGCAGGGGAGACTGTAATGTCCCCCACCTCTTAGAGAGGTGATGAGGAGACGCAGTGGCCTGGGCACCCCCACTAGGTCATAGTCTCACAATGAGGGGGAAGGTCAACTAGACTAAAGTTATATTTTTAAGTTGACTTGAGAAAGGAAAAGGATAAAAGGAGTAAAATATAACTCAACAGAAGAATAGAAGTTAACCCTGGGAGTTAACCTAACTCAACAGAGAATCAGAAGGGAAAAGTATAAGTAAGAGGTTGGGGCACACCTATGGGGCATTCGGATTTTGGTATATTTCTTGTTAGTGCTATTGAGCATTCAGTTTGGGGGTTTGTTGTACAAACCCTTGTGAGAAAATCAATGGTGAAATATCCACTCACCTTGTTCCACAGCTTGGTCTCGGGGATGAAATATGCCTCCACACCATTCTATTCTCAGCATATTCCCTTCTAGAGCTTCAGAAGATAGCAGGGTTGTACTGTTGGGGAATTTCCAGCAAGGGCGCACCATACCCGTGAGGAGGGTTCGATTTAGCCATTCAGGAGGGTGCAACTCTCTTAGAAGATTCCGYAGTTGGAGAGGTTTGCCTTGGATGTTGGGCTTGAAACTTCAGGAGGAGGATCCCACTACCCTGATCTATTACTTGACCGAGTTTGGGCTCATTTAGAGSATTCTTCCATCATGGCCGAATTATTGAGGGCTTCAGTCCCCACCTGGAGCATGGCACTCTCTAGTTGGAGGGTTTGACATTCAGATCTGCTTGGTACTGGTATTCATTACTTATCCAACCTTTAGAGGCTCCTTTTGTATTGTCGGGAGCATTTTGTAGCAGCTCATATCTGTTGCTTGTACGACCATCTGAGGTTTATGCTAGATCGACCATCTATTGTATTGATCCTACATTGCTTATAATAAAAGGGTCAGATCTTTGCTTGTGCTTCTATATTTTGAATGCATGATGATCTTCATGTGTTGAATGAATCTTGTATGCACTTAATAACTCAATAGACACCTGCACATTGACAAACCAGTGGTAGTTAGTGATTCCAAGCTAGAATTGGGATTGGGATCATTACACCTTCTTCCTGGAAAGGGTCTCTGTCCTACACTTACAAGTAGAGTGGGGTATACCTGCTCCACAAGATCCGAGGATCAAGAGGCGGGTAGATCTCATGTCTCGACATGGAGGTGGTCCCATCATCAGGTATGGCGATGTTTTCTTCCAGTGGCTGAGGACTCAGCTGCTCATGGTTGAAGATTACGCGTATTCCGGGGTATATTTCCACAGAGATCCATACCTAGCTCTTCTGGAAGGTTCCCAGTGGGGGGACATAGGTAAGAAGAATTTTTTTTATATATAATGTTTTTTGTCATTTTTAATGATATAAAATGTTTTTTGTGTTATTTATCCAATGACTGATCGAGTGCTCTTCAATAATGCAGATGTGGGACCTTATCATCCTCCAAGTTCATCATTGATCTAGAGGCAGGGAGAGAGAGGTGTTATAGCAGGAGTAGCTACCGCAGATCTAGAGGTCATAGAACAAAATTTGGATGGGTTGATCATGCATGTCCCTGAGGCCACAGTGGACGAGCTCCCTAGGAATTATCAACGCCACACAGTGGGCGTATCTACATCCATCGGTCGACAACTCTGTAGAGTAGCATGGGAAGTCGCTTGTTATAGAGAACAACATCCTTGATACTCGTGTACATGAAGCTATGAGCTTCAAATTTTTGATATTTTGGTCGTCAGATAAAAACACTTTTTGTAAAAGTTTATCATTATGAATATGAGGATCCTACCGACTTACTTGTTTTATGTACAAAGTGTGATTGGATTTTATAAATGTCTCAAATGTCTGCCTAACACATAATTAGCTAATGCATCTATTAATGTATTTAGACATCTAGGAATGTGTTGATATTTAATGTAATAAAAATGACGTTCCAAGAGGTGAATTTGTAAATATACCCTTAACAAAGTAGGACTCTGAATGGAATAAATGTTAGCCAACTGTAGTACTACTAACTGTGAATCGAGTCGTACAATAAGATGATGAATTCCAAGTGAAACAACGTTAGTTAACAACTCGATAACTGCATTGTATTCCACAATATTGTTAGTTTCATGACTAAGGAAAACACCATGTAGACTGATCAATTCATCTATAGGTGCATAGATTGCCCAAGCAATAGATGCTAATTTTTGAGTACTGCGACTAGCGCCATCAGTGAAGCCAATGTAGGGTAGTGAAGACACCAACATCTGGAAACCAATGCACAATGCAAGGTAAGCATTCGAAAAGTGGAACCCAAAAACGAAAAAGCACACAAGAGTATGCTACACTAAAAATACAAAACACTCATGCAAAAATGATTTAAGCATAGTACTTCTTCAAGTAAATCCCATTTCTGAGTTCACTCAAAGGAACTCCATCATAATCTACTAGCTCATAGGCCACTTTCTCCAAAAATTGTTTCACAATATAAGGACCCCACCACATGGGCTCGAATTTACCGGCCCCTAGCAAATCACGATCTTGTTCGTAGAGAAGAACTAGATCACCTTCAGAAAAAACACGTAGTTTGACATGCTTGTCATATTGAGCCTTGACAATATTTTTCTAAGTTTCAATAACTAAGGTGGCATCACGAGGGGTTTCATCTAATTGCATCAAATACAAAAGATGTTCCTCTTCAACTGAGGTGTAATAGTGGAGCTTCTCATCATATGACAGGATCATATAAATCACTCACCAGTTTGACATAGGAGAACTGGCTATTGCAGGTGGAACTTGGTGATAATACCAAGTATGCAGTCAAGGAAGTTGGAACAAATTCGTTTCACCTCAAGTCTGGAAATACTCTTAGGATGAGTGACATGTTGTATGTACTTAGACTAAAGAAGAACCTAATTTATATATATTCCATGGAGGACATAGTGTATGCAGTGGCATTCGTAGATGGACATGTTCTTTCTTGGCCAAAAGGATCAAATTTTGTCGCAGTAAAAGTTGTTGGTGCTTTTGATGGTAGCCTTTATAGGTTGATTGGTCATCGATATTAGGCCCTGGTACATGACAATGATAGTCTATGCGAGATTTGGAATAGGATATTGGGACACTTGCATCAAAGGTATTTTCCAGTATTAAGGAATATGGTTACATGTCTTCCATAGTTTGGAGCAGAGCAAAAGGGGGTATGTAGAGGTTGTTCACTTGGAAAGAATGCCAAGGATGATTTTTGAAGTAGTGATAGTAGGCCTAAAGAGATCCTGGACTGGGTACATTCATATGTGTGTGGACCAATGTCAGTTCCATATTTGAGTGGTTACCGATATTATGTGACCTTCATTGATGATTATTTTAGGAGGACATGGATATTCTTCATGAAGATCAAGGATGAGGTCTTCAACCGGTTCAAGGAGTTTAGGGGTCTAGTGGAGAATCAAACTAGAAAGAATATCAAAGTTTTGAGGTTAGATAGAAGGGGTGAGTATACCTCCAATGAGTTTAGATATTTTATGAAAGGAGTCAAGTATGAAGAGGGAGCTGAAATTACCCTTTAACCCACAATAGAATGGGATTGTAGAAAGGAAGAACCAGACCATAGTAGAGGTTGTCAAGGCGATGTTCCATGAACAAGATCTACCCATGATTCTTTGGGAAGAAGCATACAACAGAATAATCTATGTTCAAAACATGAGGCCTAATAGGATTTCAGAGGACAATACTTCTAAGGAGGCATTCAGAGGAGTGAGACTAAAGATAAGACACTTAAGGATCTTTGGTTGTCCAGTTTACATCAATGTTCTTAAGGAGAAAGGTGAGAGCGACACATGAATGAACAATAATATAATGCACACGATATTTTTTTCCCTTCAAATCATGAGAAGAGTCCAGATAAGGCTCATTGAGTGAGAGAGATAGATATGGATAGGGAGGGAGAAATCCAAAGTCTTTAGGTCATTAGTTCCAACGAATGCTCCCTCATCCTTCTTCCCATTAGTAATTAACTTATCATGTTCATCCTTAGAGTCTAGAACCGTAGTTTTTGTCAATTGCCAAAGCACTTGACTCTTTAATAATGTTTCCATATCTACTTCTCACAGGTCATATGTATAGGTATGAAGATTATGATATTTAGAGATTTTCTCTTAGATTAGATAGTAACCTATAGAAACTCCTATTTATATATTGTAGAAGCCAATGCACTAAGACAATTAATTTTTCAAGTGTCTAGGGCAGGTGCTAGGTCTTCCGGTGGGTAAAGGCACTCTGTGTGGAAACAAGGGTAAGGGTAGAGGGTGAAAGGGTTCATAGATGTTGTACCCTACTGATATTCCTCCTTTTAAGGATGACTGGATTGGTTGGAAGAATCTACTTTCGCAACCTCTCCTTTCCAACTTTGATTACTAGGACAAAGTTGGAACCTTCTGGGAGGAAGGGCATGTTTGTGGGATACAATGAGACTTTCAAGGCCTACCAGATATACATTCTAGGATAGCGACATGTTGATATTGGTTACGATGTCAGGTTTTAGGAGGACTTGGCCTTGAAGAGGTCCTGAGAGACCATAGTAGGTGAAGAGGAGAAGGAGGCTCTAAAGGTTGAGGAGATTACAGATCAAAGTTGAGAAAATGTTCATTTTACCAATGAAAAATTTATCACTTGGGTCATATCATCTCAGGGGAAGTGATAGTTATAGATCCATAAAATATAAGGGTCATTGAAGAATGGCCAACACCAAGAAATGTCATAGAGGTGAGGTACTTCATGGGACCTGCAGGTTATTATAGAAGGTTTATTGAAGGCTTCTCAAAAATTGTGCACCCAATTACATCCTTGCAAAATAAAGGTGTGCGATTTGAGTGGACTTCTGATTGTGT
Source organism: Picea engelmannii (assembly GCA_009831015.1). Classification (NCBI taxonomy): domain Eukaryota; kingdom Viridiplantae; phylum Streptophyta; class Pinopsida; order Pinales; family Pinaceae; genus Picea; species Picea engelmannii. The sequence continues at coordinate 389,050 of ML798509.1, read as the reverse complement.
AAGAATTTTTCATCACTTGAAGAGTTTATTGACCAGTGTGTCAATACTAAGTATTGTTGATTTAGATGAAGACTTCATTGTATGTACGGATGCTTACAAAGAATGTTTTGGGGAGTACTTATTCAAAATGGACATGTGATATGTTACAAATCAAGAAAGATAAAATAGTATGAAAGTCTTGTTTCTACTCATGACTTAGAATTGGCAGCCATAGTGCATGCCTCGAAGATGTGGCGACACTATCTCATGGGTAAATATTTGAGTTGAGAACTAACCATAGTGGTTTTAAATGTCTGTTTGGACAACCAATATTAAATGTTAGACAAAGTAGGTGGTAATAATTCCTTAGTGAGTATGAATTTGAAATAAATCATATCAAAAGAAAAGAGAACAAGGTGGTTGATGCACTTAGTAGGAGGGTGCACAAAATGCATGTTATAACTATTAACATGTACAAATCATATTTGAGTGAATTTTTTTTAGAGATTTCCAAATCACATCAACGCTATATGTACATAAAGAAAAATTTAAAATAAGGTACGACGCAACCAAATTTGGAAGGTTATGAGATAAAGGAGAATGGAATCCTCATGTCTGGGTGTAGAGTTTATGTGCCAAATGTTCAAGAGTTGAAAAATATTTTATTGTCAGAGATGCATAAAGTTCCTTATGCGGGACATCCAGGCTACCATAAGACAATAGCAGTAGTAAAAAATAAATACTATTGATCAGGAATGAAAAACGAGGTTGTTTATTTTATTGCTAGATGCCTTGAATGTCAAAAGGTTAAGGTTGATCACCGACATCTAGTTGGTTTTCTACAACCTTTTCCCATCCCTAAGTGGAAGTGGGAATTTTTAACCATGGATTTCGTTACTAAGCTTCCTAGGAATACTAATCAACATGATTGTACTATGGTAGTGGTGGAAACGCTTACTAAAGTTGCACATTGTATTCCAGTGAAGTCAATGCACAAGGAAACCAACATTTCTGAAATATACATGCAATAAATTGTTAAGATGCATGGTGTACCTAAGAAAATTGTGTCTGATAGAGATTTCAAGTGCACGTAGAAATTTTGGAAAGGGCTATTCAAAAGATTTGGGACAAATCTGAATTTTATCACAACATATCACCATGAGACAGATGGACAAATAGAGAGGATAAATCGAGTGATTGAATATATGCTCAGGATGTATGTGATGGATAAACCACCAAAATGGGAAGACTACCTTTACTTGGTAGAGTTTTCTTACAATAATGGTTATCAAGCATCTTTGAAGATGAGCCCTTTGAGGCACTTTATGGAAGAAAGTGCAACACACTAGTGAGTTGGGACAACCTAGAAGACCGCATAGTGGTTGGGCTAGATCTGCTCCAGGAAATGGAAGATAGGAAGGAAAACAATATTATCTCATGTTGGAAACAATTGTGTCACCTTTGAACATAGCACAAACTTTTGAGTCCACTTTTCATCCAAATTTTGGGTTTAGCGTGACCTTAGGAATCTGAGCTCGTTACTTAGAGTTTACTCCTCTGAATGGTTACTTTTACAATCCCTATGGGGAGTTTGATTGGTTCCTCCTGCATCACAAAGTTTAATTATCAAGTCTATGCTACCAAAGTCCTCCATATGTGTCATGCTCCTATTAAAAGGAAGTCTATAATCTTGTGTTGGCCATTCCTCAGAACTCTTGACTTTGCATGTTGGCCATACCCTCAGTGTGTCTCAGAGTTACATGAAGTTGTAGTCCTACCGTGCACCCTGGTCTTATTTTCATTATGGGTAGGTAACCTTGAACCCAGTAGTTGACATCTCCTCATTGGTCACTGAATGGGGGGTTTCCCTTGTGTTCGACAACAAGAAATCTATTCACACATTGGGATTCGTGGACTTTCTTGGATGCCATTAGCCTTATTGGTGGTTTCCTCTCTTTTGTAGGAAGTTTTCCTTATTGGTTTCTATTTAGAGGGTATTTTTCATGCACTACTTTCATTTGGTGCATGCGAAATATGCAAAGGGTCGTTGGTTCATGAACATGTTCTTCATCCGAGTTCCTCCAAATCATCAAGCTATTGCTTTGTACCTCATGCTAAATGATGAGAGATGAATTAATGCTCTCCTTTCAACGAGTCTCCTTCCATTGAATTCAACTCATCTATTCTGGAAACGAGGCCTAGAGTCCTATGAGTACCTAGACGCTTGCAATCATCAATGGCTGGTTATCCATCCATCAATAGTTGGGAATACATCAATGTACCCTAATCGATGGATTCTTCAAGTGTTCGACCTCAACACCTTTATTCACACTTGTAAGAATGTACTCAGTGCCTTGATACCTACTTTCATTATCGTTAGGATGTCTCACGTTTGTTAATGATATACCTTAATTACTGGTAATCAAACAAAGTCTCATTGTGTTTGAACTCAACTCCTCTAATCACATGATGTATACTTGCAACCTTGGTGGATCATGTACAAGACTTGAAGACATGAGTTTATGGTAGCAGATTTCCTGAGCTGTTTCTATCATTCATTGGACCAATACCCATATGACTTCAGTGAGATCATATTGTACTCCATTGTATACAGATATCTTCATATTGATTTTGAGATTGGATTTCACTGGGCCTTATTCGTGACTATGACAGCCTATGGCATGTATCTAGTTTTTATTGCCTATTCATGGCCATGAACAATTGTTTGGTGTATTTCCACATGGATCTACAGTGTAATTCAAATTGATATCCATGTGTACAAAGTCATTATGGATTGTAATATTCTCATGAAAAACTATCTCGTCCAACTGGGTCTCCATTACTCCACTTCTGGGAATTATAATATATTTCGACCATCGTAGATACTCCTATGAACTCACACATTAGGGGGCATCTGTTATAGAAGTATTTTCCTCACCCCATGCAACTTTCTCAGAAGGCATTTTTCATTTCCCTATGCAGACTTGAAGTCCCCTTTTGCACTTCCCAGAGCTAAAAAATCATATTTTTCCATGTATACTCACCCTAACAGTTATACAACATGCATATATGTGGTTTGCACCACTACAACCCACGTACATTGGATTTGGTGATAAAAATTAAAAATTGTGTTAGGTTTCAATGTCTTTTCATGAGATCTATGATCCTTGACCTTCCATATACTGGAAATGTTCTGAATCGGCCCTTCAGTTCCATTTGAAGGCTATAAATTGGGCCATATCCAAACCGTGGAAGAAGAGAGAATTCAACTTCTGAGAGAAAAGTTACTCTAGATAAATTATTCACTTCATATTGACTCTGCATCCCTTTGTCCTTTAAAGTCTAAACACATTGTTCAACCCCCAAGCTCTTTCCTCTTTGATGGAGAACCTCATTGTCTCTCTTATATGAGATTTCTTTCGATGGATGATTGAAGTTGTGGAGGCCCAGCTGGAAGGGACTTAGTTTCTCAGTTTCAAGACGTGTCGACACATAAGTTTGTCACTCATACACTTATATTGATCATATTTTAATATAAATACTCTTTTCTCGTCCAATTAATATCTTGCAAATATTTGAATTGTTATTCCATGGGAATTTTTGTTATGAATGTTGATGGATTATGCTATTATATGTGCTAACAATATATATTATCACCATATGCTTTTGTATCTTGGTTTTTGAGGACAAGTTTCAGGTATAAATCTTTCAGTCAAATATTCAACAGTGTTGTTCATCGAACATCCATATGAGGTAGTCTCTTTATCTTTTCTTGTTAGCATTTTCATTTATATAGCATACTTGGGATTAGAGTTGATTTCTGCAGTCATTCCGTCTGTTTTGGTTTACCCCTTTCCATAGAGTGATTTTTCTCGTAACAAAGAGCATGTGGTAAACATAAGGAAGAATTTAGAGGCAACCCAATATAAGCATAAAAGTTGCGTAGATAAAGGTAGAACCCATAGGGAGTTTAAATTGGGTGAGCATGTGTTTTTGAAAGTAAAAAGCTAGACATGGTTCCATGAAATTGGGAAATTGTTCTAAGTTGGCAGCGTGCTACTGTGGACCATTTGAAATCCTAGAGAGGATTGGTATTGTCACATATATGCTTTCATTTTCTGCATCCTTATGTATTCATAATTGTTTCCATGTATCATTGCTTAAAAATTACGTACATGATGTTAATCATGTCATTGATTGGAATGTGATTCAAGTGGAGCCAGAAGGCGATTTTTTAGTGCGATTGGTTTACATATTGGATCGAAAAATCAAACAGGTCTGGGATCGATCCATGGAGATAGTAAAGGCCAAATCAATCTGGTATGGTCCTTAGGATGCAACTTGGGAGCACGAGGATTCTATGTGGGAAGCATATCTGCATATTTTTGAAGACTTTTGAAATTTCGTAAGTATATGTGTATATAATGCACTCAGGACAGTGCATAAATAAGGGGGAGGGGAATGTAATATCCCTAATTTGAACCCCATTTGTAATTGTACATATAGCCTTGTGAGTTGTTGGTACCAATTGTAAATGTAAATGTACATACAAGTTGGTGAGTCATTGGCACCAAGTTGTGGTTTTGCGTGCACCTAAGTAGTGCACGAGGTTTTCTTATCAAAGAGAGGGTGCACACATTCCATAGTGTTGCGTGCACCTGAGTAAGTGTGTACGGATTGCGCACCAAGGTAAGGGTTCACACATTCCATAGTGTTTTGAGCATCTGAATAAGTGCACAAGAATGACCAAGTCATATATATGGATGTATATATATTTGAGGCAGGAGAGCCTGTGCGATTATGAGGTTGGTGAGCCGAGATGAAAATAGGTCAGTGCACCTATCCTTGTAAAATTTAATTACACTCAAGTTATTAATAATATTACATCGTTGTGCAAATATAGATCAAACGAAAAGAGATGGGGGCCTAAAATTCAATGAAAAAGGGAAAAGGGGGCACTTAAGTCCAAGGGAATATTTTATTAATATTTCTGAAAAGTATAATTCATGTATATTTATTTATCCTAAGTTCATGAGGGATGGGAATGAGTCACCAAGTGGATAAATCTAATTCTGAAGGTGACAAGTGTCCAGTTTAAGGCATGAAATATATATCGTTGGCTTTAGTGTATTTGGGGAATTTTTTACTCGTTCCCGTCATTTTTTAAGACCAACTCTCCTATGCAGAAAAATCCCTTTATGATGTATCTTATTGCCACTATATAACCCTATGTTTGGGACAATCAGGTGGTGGTCAAAGAGGCGGGTTGTTGGGCCCATGGGATTTCTCTCCAGGTGAGAGATTTTTTGTTGAAGCGTGTTGTCAAGCTCATGAGCATTCTCTCCAGGTGAGAGAATTGTTGGGAATTATTCCCTCGTGCGCTAGGAATTAGAATTTCTTTGATACTTCCCATATGGACTATTGTTGAAGCCCTAGAAGGGAAGTGGGGCACTTGAAGGACCGTTGAGAAGAGAAGGGAAACACTTTCTGGGGTGGGACAAACATGTGGGGAATGAGAGACTGTAGTCTAGTTGCAACAGTGAGCACCTTGGACTGAGAAATTCAATTGTTTATAAAACCTTAGTCAAGCATTAGGAATCCTTTTTCTCTAGTGGATTTTAAGCCCCAACTCGGGAGTGACCTGTTGCTTAAATTTTATGAGCAACAAAGTCTATGGCTAGGAGGAACGTCTGAGTTCTGTGCGCAGCTGATGACTTTCATAAAATATAATTGTCCTTTATGTGCTTGTCTCATTTACTATGTGCTTAATTATCTATGTTTGAAATGGGTTTAATGCTTGTATGATGTTACATATAAGTAATTATTGTTATTCTGTATGATGTTGCTTTCACATGTATGTGGTGTTAATATTCATTATTTGTAGTCGTACCTACTAAGTATGATATTTTTTGTTAATATTCCTATTAATTTAATCTTATTATAATGGATTTTATCCTCCGAGTCAAGGATTCGTTGTGCATGTAGGGAATCAGTCCGCATGCACAAGGGGAACACAATTTGCATGTGACACCATAGTGGTTGTGCATGCAGTAGTAACCATATGTTCAGAGTGGATTATAGGAACAACAATGGTGTGTGCTCAACATGCTTGTGTGCACAATTATGTTGTATTACTTTCATTGTTATAAGTTGTGCTAAAAGAGGAAAGTTTGTGTGCCGCAACCTAGATTGGGGTCATGCACATTACTTTAAGTACTTTTGGAAAAACCAATTTTATAGAGTAGAATCTGCGCATTGTATTTCAAAGTAGCATTGCTCATTAGTAAGTTGGGGACGTTACAAATTGGTATTAGAGGGAAAAAAGTTGATTTTGGATGGCGTGGCCCAGCCTGGGTGGTTGGGGACATTACACATTGTATCAGAGCATTTTTTAAGTGATGGTAGTTACAAGACCTAGTTGGGAGGTTGGGTATGTTACATTGTGGTATCAGAGAATTTTGTAAGTGATGGTAGTAACGAGACCTTTTTGGGAGGTTGGGTACATTACATTGTCATATCAAATCATTTTGTAAGTGATGGTAGTAATGAGACCGAGTTGGGAGGATGGGTACATTACAGAAAAAACTGACTAATATACACCAAGGATTGATATACCATATATCCCTCCACCATAGATCCCTTAGAATGTGCTCTTTGTCTAACAAAATCATTCAATGAATTCAAGTGCCTCTCCACCATCCACATTGACCTTGTGTGTACATGTCCACACATTTCAATCTCCTCAACTTGGTGTATGAGGTAGTGTTCTTGTGCATTGAAAAATGTCAGAGGTAGATACTTTTTGATTTCACACATTAGCTGAGGAATTTCTCTCCTCCAATATTTTATATCTTCTTAATAGATTTTTTTAGTTGACAACCACCTACACATGATATAAGAAATCAAATCATAGGTTTCAACAACACCATGTATACATTGAAAGTAAAACATATGTCGACAAGTTGAGAAACAACAATTTTGCATATAAATCATTAATGTTTACCTCATGTATTTTTCAAGATCATATATAACTTGTTTTACATTGTTTTCAAAGTTGTCAAGGAGAGATAGAGGTAGAACATACTATAACAACAAAGGGATCATTAATTTTTAGGGAAATAAAATCATATTATAATACTAAAAACTCATATATTTACCAATATATAAATCTACCAAAATAATCGCCTTAATGAAGGGATGCCAGTCATGAGTTTTCACCCCACCAAATTCACCTTTCTTTGTAAATATATGCCAGTCATGAGTTTTCACCCCACTAAGTTCACCAACAACATTATAGAAAAGAGAATATTTTTTGTTTAGCCTTCATAAAGGGGTTGTTCTACCTTCTAAGGCATAAGTACATCATGAATATCATCATATTTTTCCTCGTCAATAGGAGCAAAGATGTCCTTGATCAATCTATTTGTCCCATCATCTGGATCAACAATATTATGGGTGTCATCTTCTTCCATAGGATTGAATTCATATTCAATATCCATACCATCTTCCACGTCTTGTCTAATATTATTTCTACTACTACTTGGCATATATTTATCCAATGAAAAATACATAGGAGGATTTATCTTTACAATTACAAACAATCAATAACATTAGTGTATAAAACACATATTAAAATGAAAGAAAATTAATACAATCAATACAAATACATATATAATGACTAACTTACCATGGGATGATATGTATGCCCCCCCCTTCACAATTCCCATACGCCCAACAATGTCTTTCAAATTTTTTCCTTACAATTCTTCTTCTTTTCAAGCCCCTTCATTGATTGCAAGGGAAATAACCTTTCCCATCAGTATCAACTTGTGCCCCCAATGTAGCCCTCAACCTAGCAATCGTCCTCTCACTCTCTTTAGGTGTTGGCATTGGGATTTCCTATATTTAGAACAAAATTCATTGAATCAATATAAGTACATTAATATACGAATATATTATTACGATACAAATGTCATAGAGTTATATTGACCCCATATGTAATGTACCCATCATTCAATTGGGTCACGTCACTACTAAAATGACTCAATACAAATATTTGATACCAATTTAAATGAAGAAATAGTACACAACATGCTTTTCAAGCTCATTCAATCATCCATACTAAATAAAAATGTAATTACAACTATTCTAAATGTGCACAACTACAACTAAGTGCGGGTAGCATAACTCTACCACAAAAAATATATTTATATACATCAATTCTACTTACAGAAAGTAACATTTAATCAAATAACTTAGAGTAATTTGAATAAAAACTATATCATCATTTAACATGAATTAACACAAAAAATAAGAACATTTATCTTAATGAAATGTGCAATCGACTGCAGAGGATGGGCATTCCTCCATACCATATTCTTGCTTGGAATACCTTGCATTATCCTTGAATTCCCTTCCTCATCAAGACATGTGAAAGCCTTGTTATAACAATATAAAACAACATGATGCTTTTCTAGCCAATCCATACCAATCAAGCAATCATAAGACCCAAGAAGTATGATATTCAAATCTTCCTTAGTGTTAGTTCCATTCATGTTTATAAGACATTCTTTAACAAGCTCATTAATTCTTCTCTTGATTCCAGTAGCTAGTTGAACTAACCAAGACTTTTCATGCTTACATTTCTTCAATTTAAATATTTAAACTAGCTTTGGATCTATATAACTATGAATAGCTCCATAATCAACTAAAATAACTATGGGTTGATTATCAATCTTACCTTCCACTTTAATCACGTGGGATTGATAGTCTACTCATCTATTTTCCAAGGATGCATAGATCCTTGGCATGATTTTTCCCACATCCTCTACTATATCCTTCCTCTTGATGCTATGCAAAGTCTTCATTTTATCTCCCCGATGAGGACAATATTTATGCATGTTATTTCCCTCACATCCCCAACACTTTATGAGTTTATTCCTTGGCCTCTTTCCCAAGGGATCTGTCATTTTCTGATTTCCTTGAGATGGAGTCCCTTGCCAATATGCTTGAGATCTATTTCTAATGAAAAGTGGATTGAACTGTTTCTTCCTTTCATCCATCTTTCCTTTCTTCCTATAATTCTGGGCCCTTTGGAAAGATTGCTTTCCTCTATTCTTCTCATATAAATACTTGGCCTTTCTTATGGCTTCTTCTAAATTCTTGGGCTCATCAAACTGAATTTTATCCTTGTAGAAGGATGAAAATCCACTAAGGAACCTATGATTTTTTTGACCTTCTCATCTCTAATGAAGTTCATGTACCATAGAAGTTGCAATAAATTTCTCTCATATTCATCCATGGTCATGTTCCCAAGTTTGATTTCAAAGAATTTTTTCATTTTCTTGTCAATAATAGTTGTTAGAATTAAGCATATTGCAAATTATTTGTTAATTAGGTTATTCTTCACATCAATTTATGAATAAAACAATGCCCCAATTCAAAATATGATTCCTTAAACACATTATTCTATGAAAAAACCCTCCAACAACTATACTCATGCCTTATTCTAATTTCTAAGAGGAAAGTTACAACACCCACATGTTGTAATTTCCACTTTCTTACTGCTACATAATTACTTTATTAACTTCTAAGGAAATTTTAGAACCCAATTCAAAATTATGGTTCGATATATTTCTTCCTCTCCTCAATACCTTTCCAATGATTATTTGTTTTCTCAAATATGAGCTCCAAGATGAAAGTTTTGGCTCGAAGAAGTTTTGACTGTTTTTCCTCAATCATCCTTATATGCTACACGTGTCTTCTTTCACTTCCAACACATTTTTACATACCCAAATGAAAAATTTGGCTCTATGGCTGTCTTTTATGGTTTGTAATATTTCCATCGACTATTATTGTGCCTCAAACGGACTTTCAAGCAAGGAGTTATTCCTTCTGAAAGTAATATGGTGCCAAAATTTTATCCTTAATGTTTTGGCTGTAATTTTCTCATACAAGATCTGTTTTGCGAACAATTTATCTCAATGGAAATCTTTCTCCGAGTTCATTTATTTGATTTGCAAAGACAAAGTGTATGTTTATGTAGAGTGTACACTTTATTCTCTTGGGTTTGATTATCTAAAAAAGTCATTTATGCCCTCAAAATTGCCCCGCAAGTTAACGACCTTTAAAAATATGAAAATTTTGGAAAACTTCATACAAAATTGATTGTTTTACTGTGTTAATAGCCTTTAAACCTAAGCCATCAATCTCAAATTTAAAGTGAAATTTGATCCATTGATTTGTGCTCCATCCACCATCAGTGACTGACATTCTCCTTTGGGTTCACACATCATTTTCCCCAAACTGTCGACCCAACTATTGGTCGTTGGCCCATTCCCTTGACAATGAATTCACAACATCTTGTTAAACCAGAAAAATCGAACGTCGGCCATCAGTCGTCGACAATCCCCATTGGTAGATGAAACTACTCATTTATTCAGTTGACCCATCCATTGACCGTCGACTAATCCTATTAACTAACAACAAATTCTTTTCAATTTTCCCAACTTGACCGTCAACCATCAACCACTTATGTGTTGACATGCAATGGAATGTGGATGCTAATTTGGCATGGCATGTCATCATGAGGTGTCAACTTGAATGACATGGCATGACATGTGGATGTTGACATGGATGTTGATGTGGCATGACACATCATCACCCTCTTCCCTTCATCGGCCATCAGTCGTTTCTCTTGGATGACCCAATCACCTCACCGAATCAACTTCTTCTCTTGGACGCCCCGATCACCTCACCGAATAAGTTGATGCTTGACCATCGAATCATCAACCCATCATCCATTTCTCTTGCACATTCAAAAACACTCCACTGAATTTGATCGACACTCGACCATCGACCCAGTGGCCATTTCTTTCTCATGTTCGAAAACACTCAGCTGAATTCAGACGATGCCTGACCATTGACCACTTCCTTTGGTAGAACCAGCTCTTTGCCACTTTGGCCAACCTGAACATCAGTCTTTGGCCCTCTCTCTTGGCGAATTCCCAACACTTATAATTTTCAACCAAAATCCCCAACAAATCTAAGCCATCGATCTTCAAGTCAAAAATATCTTGACCATCAATCGACTTCCCTCTTCCAACCTATGAAACTAATCTAGACCATCAATTTTCTTTCTTTGCAAAATCCCGAAAACAAATCTTGGTTATTGATTTAATAAACCTTCCAAATGGCCTATACCTTACAATTTTTTTAAATTTATCATGACGAATCTCGACCGTTGATCACGATATCTAACATGATCTTGACTATTGATTCTCAAACTTCTTCCTAGTGCTACAAATGGTCATTAAAATGCAAATTTCAACTTTTCCAAGTCGAATTCTGCTCTACAACTTCTATATTTAATTTATTAAACTTCTTAAATAGATCTGAGTAACTCAGACTCAAATTTTACTCATGAATTTGGGGATTTTACTCTGATTTTCTATTGATTTCCCCCCAAATTTGCTCAGACCAAAGTATGCAACAATGAATTTACCCAAATTTGCATTGGTTCTTGACCCATATAGGTCGAATGTTGAACTAGTAGCTCTGATACCATATTGTAACATACCCAACACCCAACTGGGTCACGTTACTACTAAAATGACCCATTGAAAATATCTTATATGAATTTAAATGCATAAATAGTACAAAAGATGCTTTTGAAGCTCATTCAACTATCCATACTAAATAAAAACGTAATTACAACTATTCTAAATGTGCACATCAACAACTAAGTACAAGTAGCATAACTCTACCACAAAATATTATATACATGAATTCTACTTAGAGCAAGTAACATTTAACCAAATAACTCAGAGTAATTTGCACAACAACCATATCATCATTAAACATGAATTAACACAACAAATAAGAAAAATTATCTTAATGAAATGTGAAACCCACTGTAGAGGATGAATGTTCCTCCCAATCGTAGCCTTATTGTTCCAGTTCTCAATAGAACGACACTCCTGAGCTGAGGCTATGAATCCACAAGAGAGGGAGATCCCTAAGGATCGCTAATGTCCCACTTTCAATAGTTAAATTCTCAGCTAATTCCAGTCCACCAACACACTTCCCCTCAACCTTCACAACACAAGGGATGGAATCCCCCTTCACTTCTCATAGTCCCTCGGTAATTTCCACTCCCCTCTAGGGATTCCAACACAGGTTGGACAATAATTCTACTTGTTGGGACTTCATCAATTATACAACTATAACAAAAATTTGCCCAACAACCAAAACGTCTGCTTATTTGATGAATTTTGAACAACTCATCACTCCCAGACACTCAGCCTCTTTCTCCACAAAATCACAGCTCCAAACAACAACCAATCATGCCCATAATAGGTGCCTTCAAGCTTCCACACTCATAAATCCATTGATGGCTAGAAAACTCCATGTAAAAACAACTCCCTATCCAAAAATGTGAATCCATAATTCTAGTCCCCTACCCATACAAATTTCCTCTCTTTCTCTTTCTTACTTGACTTGCACTCTTCCTCAAGTTGATTGTACTCATCCCCCATGCTATCAATAACTATTGGAAGTGACTCTCACACCAACTCTCTTACATGAATTCAATGGCTGGGCTCTAGAACACTCAACAACTAATGGAAGGTTCATGGCAAGGATAATTTAAAGAAAAATAGGAAATGGGTTTTGGTTTAATAGATATGGGTAACTCTCCCCCTCAGACCCCTATCCTCTCTTGTGGATACTTAGCCTCGAAATCTTCGTTAGTATCCATTTTCACTTGGAGATACATTTTATTTATTACATTCAATTTACATCATTTACATATTACATCTCTTTGGCTCTCGACCATATGCTATATTCACAATAAACATCACTTGGCTCTCGACCATATATGACATTTACAATATATATCACTAGTTTAGAGTTTGAAAAAAGGGATGTTAAACCATATGTACTAGAGAATCAATCCATTTTCATCATAAATTTATTAAAGGTTTATAACAATAGTCAACAATTAATCAACAAATCAAAACCATATATTGTTTTCACATAAGTTCCAAAGCTTGACTATAAGTAATAAAATCAAACAATAAAAGAGAACTAGACCAAGATAAATTGTATAGTAATTAAATGGAATTGAGTAGACATGTTAATACCTATTTCCTATGGAAACAATCATGTCGCCAAATGAAAGAGGGTCTAAGGGTTAAGGATCCAATCTAGGTATTTAAAAAAGAGACAAAGTAATATTAAAAATTTGTACCCTTCAAAGTACAAAATCTGAGCTATGTAGATAAAGAATTGGAATTGAGGCAGTATCACATATAAAAAAAGACTAATAAGTCATGCAATGAACAATGAGCATAAAAATATTTTATAACTGTCACACCTACAACAAAATAGTTGAAAACACTCACCTCCGTTGATCCTCCAGCGAACGTTGACTAAGTCAAAGTTGACCAAGTGAGTGATTGTTAAACAATTTTCAAATGGGTAGATGGGATCCTCTACGTTCCTTGATATATCGATGAACTATCGTTGAAATATCAATAGATATAAATGTTCGTCGGAAGTACGAAGTTCATCGGGGCGAAAACAAAAAACATTAAAAATTTAATATTGTGTCATAATTTGCGACAATATGATTGAATTTATCCTTATCGTCAAAAAATTTTGTCGAATTTTGACCCCATAAGTAGTAATGCATGCCCTAGGTTCCTGATTGAGTACATATAAAGTCTTCTTTAACTTGCAAACATGAGATTTCCTCCCATGTACCTCAAAGCCTCGATGTTTCTCTATGTACACTTCCTCCTCAATCACACCATTGAGGAATGTTGTCTTCACATCCATTTGATTTATCTTCCACCCCATAACCAAAGCAGGATAAACAACAACCCTAATAGAAGTATACTTGAAAACGGGAAAAAAGTCTCATCATAGTCGATTCCCTCTTTTTGGGAGAACCCTCTAACGATGAACCTTGCCTTATACTTGTTGATGCCACCATCTACAGTATGTTTGATCTTATATATCCACTTGTAATTCACCACAGCCTTCCCTTCTGGTCTCGAAAATATGTCCTATACGTTATTATTCATGATGGATTGATACTCCTCCATCATGGCATCCTTCCGGATCTATTGGCTTGGGGCCTCCTAAAAACTTGAAGGATCAAAATCAATGATGCTACTCATGAGGGCCACATAACTAGAAAACATCTGCGGAGGCCTACTCTCCTTAAAGTTACCTATAGGTGTTGTATTTACCTCTCCATCCTTCAAGGTATATCAAATCCATCTAGGCCTCGTGTCCTCATCACTAGGAGGGCTCACTGGATCCACTGACTCCTCTGACTCCTCCTTATGGTCTAAGAGCTCCTCCTCTATACTAGCATATCAGATCTACATCTCTGGTCAGAGACAGTTTGAGACAAGAAGATATGTTTCCTTTGAAGAAGAGATATCCTTTCAAATATACAAAGAATCTCAGATGGAGATTGAAAGTAAGACAATACCTTCTCCCCCTTAAGCAGTTCAGAGTGAGACAAACATTATTCTAGCTGATCCAGTTGCTCTAGTTGATATGCCTAGAGATATTGCAGTAGGGCATAAACAGCCTACCTAGGCTCGACAAACTTTGTAGGAGGCATAGTAACACACAATCCCCTCAAGGCACATCCTAGGAAAGAAAAAGATATTTTTGAGCTACTCTTCAGCCATGAGCGACATCATTTATTCTGAGCCTTCTTGACATGGAGAAGTGACAGGTGAATAGGTATGGAAATTTTCCATGACAGAAGAATACTAGTATGCCTTCCAAGTGAATCTATAAGATCAAGCATGCAGTTGATGGAAGTGTCGAGAAATATAAAGCGAGATCTGTAGCCAGAGGATTCCCACAAACATAGGGAGTTATCTATGATGAGACACTTGATCCAATAAGATCGATAAACTTCCATCTGTACTACCATACATGAGTTGGAAACCACATTAGATTGATGGATTCTTGATGAGTTGAGTTTCAGCAAGAGTGTTGTTGATCCAAACCTACATTATTACATTGTTGGTGACGAGAGTCTAATTTTGGTGACCTATTCAAAAAAACTTGTTGTTAGTAAGCCTTGACTTCTGATTTCGAGATGAAGGAACTGGGTATGATGCACTACTTATTGGGACAAGAAGTATGACAGAGGACCAATGAGACTTTTCCCGAGTCAAGGAAAATATACAGTGGGGATATTAAAGAAGTCCAGTATGAATAAATGCAAATCCATATGATGAATATGAAATGATGATGATTCAAACGAGAGTGTTCCAAAACTGACTAGATCATAGATGTATCTGGTTAAACCAATACTCGATATATGTTATGCAAAGAATGTACTTAACCAATTCTTGAGTCAGCCGAGACAGACTCACTATACAACAACGAAACATGTATTGAGATATCTACAAGGCACAGTTAGATATGGCCCGAGATATGACTCTAGTGTAGACTTGAGTTTGCATGGATATGCAGAATGGACAAAAAGTACAGTGGACCGGAAGAGAACATCTGATTGTTGTTTTTATTGTGAATTTTTCCATGGTTTCCTGGTGCAACAGGAAACAAATATATGTGGCCTTGAGTACCATAGAAGCAGAGTTTATAGATTGAGTGTGCGAAGCAGTGTGTCTTCACAAGATTTTGACAAATTTACTTGATCATGAGATGGATTCTATGATGATAACCATAGTTGTTTGAAGCTCTTTTGAGAACCCACATTGAGATAAAATATCATTTTCTAGAAACATGATGTAGAGGAAAGCAGTACATGTGCAGTACCTTCCTACACATGATCATATTACAGGCATCTTCACCAAACTGGCTTTGTAATGTCCCCACTTTGGGACATCATCACAGGGCAGAGATTTATGATGACCAGAATAGCCAGATGGGTGCTAGAGTGAGTACATGGGTATTTGAGAGGCATTGTGGGGTCCATCTTGCATTGATGATCATATTCCATCATT
>ML798509.1:356407-372422 GCA_009831015.1 Picea engelmannii | reverse complement strand
AGATCTACAGAGATTGAGAGGGATCTTGGAGATTCGGTCACCTGGGTTGTTCTTACCATCACCCGATCTATCAGTTTGCATATTTATTAGGGTGATTGGACACTTTTGGCAGCAGGGCCGAATTATCTAGGGTTTCAGTCATCCAGTGGGGTGCACCATTCAGTGGGGGATTTCAGATCTACAGAGATTGAGAGGGATCTTGGAGATTCGGTCACCTGGTTTGTTCTTACCATCACCCGATCTATCAGTTGGCATATTTATTAGGGTGATTGGACACTTTTGGTAGCAGGGCCGAGTTATTGAGGGTTTTAGCCTTCTATTGGAGCGTGGCATTCAGATCTACTTGTATTGATCTTCATTTCTCATTCAGCCTTTGGAGGCATCTTTTGTATTAGCGGGAGCATTTTGTAGCATCTCTTATATATTGTCTATCTCCTTGGCCATCTGTTGAGCATTCCAGATCGACATCTTCATTGTAGCAGGTTTCTCTATTTTATGAATAAAGAAGAATTGAGATGTTTTGGCTTGTCTATCTTATTGCATATGGTTGAGGTATGTTCCATGGTTATCTCTTTCTGTTATTTGCTGCATACACACATATAAACACATCTAAAAGGTAGATCAGCAAAGTGTTTGACGAAATACCTCACTCAAAAAAAGTTTTAAAAAGACACCAAAATAGTGATGATCCTTGCATAATGGCTTGGGATCATTACAAGCTTGGTGAAGAATACCTCTCTAGCTGAGAGAGAGTGTTGATGACTACAACCAAGACAAAGTTTGAGTACTTCCATGTGACACTTGGCCTGATGGAGAATCCCTCCCTAGCTAAGAGGGAGTGTTGATGATTACATCTGCGTGAGACATCCTCCAGGACACAGAATGATCAAGACGACCTGAGAGATATCCCATGAGTTGGGTGTGCCCATGAGATGTGTGTGTGGTTCCTATCTGAGATAGAGATGAAACGTTGTGTTGGCCTCCTCCTTACAGAGAGTTGATATGAACTCTAGATGATTCTCATGTGTAACGCAGTGAGAAAGAAGATCTGTTGAGTTGGATGTGCATGTGGATGAGCACAGGTGAACGTGATCCTAGTGGCTGAGAAATAGTGAGTGTGGTTCTTCTGTGAGATGCAGTGAGATAGAGAGACATCCCTGTGGCTGAGCATAGATGGATGTGCCCCTAGTGGCTAAGCAATAGTTGGTGTATAATATCCCTTGCTATATTTTTCAAGAGTTAGACTTACCTGTAACCCTAATTGTTATGTAAAGGGTACAGGTTGGCCCCACCATAAAGTGAAAGATAATTAATATGGTAATTATTAATTATATTATAATTTATTGAGGTCGGACCTGTTGTGCCAATAGACACTTATGTTGATAGGTTCAGCCTAATATAAATAAAGGTAAATTCCCCATTGAGGAAACATATCACAAGTGTGAGTTTGGAAATTTCAGAAAACATTTGTTCTTGGGAAAAGTGAGCACCTCTCTTGGGCACTAGTTTTCTAGGGTTTGTGAGAACCCTTTTGTGTGCTAGGTGTTTATGGTGGTGGACGTCTTTCTCTTGAAGAATATAGAAAAAGATTGGTTGGGTTTTCTTCCCTTGTTGAGAAGGGTTTCCCAGGATACTTCTTGTGTACTTGTGCATGGTGTTTCTTCTTGTGATCTTGGTTGTTGCAACATATTGTTTATGGTTTAATTAAAATGCTAAAATTGAATGAAATTCATGCTTAAGCCTTGCTTATTGAAAAATCAACATATAGTTGTTGTTTGATTGTCAGTGTCCTTATGTCTCTTTTGTGATTTTCAATTTGAATCACTCCAGGTAAACACAAGACGATCTCGTGATGTTTTTGAAACCAAATTTTGTATATGTTTTGTTGTAATTTCTTTTGAAGCTGTCGTCCAAACTGCAATGTCAATCAAGAGATTCATTTCGGAAACACATATTAAAAAAATTTATTGCATGTGAATGAAACCAAAATAATTGTTTCTCTATTGTATCATCCTCAACCCTTCTCATTTTCACAATATGTTATTTTTTTGTTGCATCATCATTGATTCTTTGATAGAAAGCATCCTTTAATTCAAAAATAACTAATTTATTTTCAGTTATTTTGGCTGCAAAACAATAACAAATAATCTAGTCAAAGCATTTTATTCATGGTAGAAAATTTTTTAAGAAAAAATTGTTGAGAAAATACACTCACCTTGAGTATTTTTTGGTAAATTTATAGATGAGTCACTATTCTCTTGTATTGTCTCCTTGGAACCTAAAGAAAAAAATGTTAAACTTTCAATCAAATACAAATAATACTTCTTTTGATCAATTCTATAGTATAACACATTTAATACTTAATTGAAAATAAAATATAAACATTAACAATGCAACTTATATATATATATATATATATATATATTTTCTCTTCACTCATCACTATAATAAACATAACAAATGTTATAAATTGTGACAATGAATAAAATTGTTTAAATGACTAAACAAACAATGAATCATGCTAGTTGTGTGGCACATTCCCTTTATCATTGTATTTCAACATATGAAATGATATGAATTGAGATAATGAAAAAAATTATAAAAAACAAGAGATACAACAAAACAAGTTAAGTACATGATATCATATTGTGATATGTCAATGGGTTTTCCATCTCCATCATTTCCTGCTCCTTGTTTTGATTAATTTCCTTTTTCTTACATTTCCCTATAATAGACATCCAAAAATGTTATTAAATGTGGCAATTAGATCAATTTTAAAAATAACAAGAGAAACAACTAGAAAAATGATGTACCTGTTATGGTATCTTCTTCTCTTTTTATTTCCATCTCCAATCTTTTTTCAGCATTGTGCACACTATATTGATTATTCATTTGTTGCACAATGCCATCATTCCTTGTTTCATAATCTCCATCAATATTCATAGTAGTAAACAACTTGTGTATATAAGAATTATAAACAACATATAATCCCAAGAATTACAAGAGAAATAACAAAAGCAATGAAATACCTGAATTTTCCAACAAATTATTGGATCTTGGATTTTCCAATTGAAAGGATTTGTGATTATTCAGCATGGTTAACCTTTGTGACTTTGTTTGTACAACACATGCAATTCTTCTTCTATGTGCACAACATGCCTTCATTAAATGTGTCCCTGTATAAAGAGAAATAATCATTGCTGCATCACTACATTGTTGGTGCATTTCCAATAAACCCACCCATAAATTAAAATTTCTCTCACTTTCATCAGTGATGTCTTCAAAATTGTGAGAGTACCTAGAAGCTTGAAGTTTTTTTTATTCTTAAGTATATAAATGTATAGTTAAAACTATATCATAACTATAACTGTTTGTGTCTCGTAGACATAATTTCCATTAGTCATTTTATAGTTGAACTTGGAATTCTTTATAGCAATTTCTGGAGCTTGGCGTACATCATTGCAGAACCAAATTTCTACTAACATGACTATAGTAAAGTCATTCAGCTCATTTTTTTAGATCAAAAATTGAAACGACTCAATATAATAACGCGTGTGGAATGGCTCTCTTTTCAAAGCCAACGTATCTAAAACAATAAGGTCGGTACATAATATTGGTTGCAACTGAGAAGGAAAAGAGTGCAAAAGTGTTGACAAAAGACCAGGGCTCCCAAAGAGACAACCGAATTCAAAATTGTTGTCAACTTGTTGAATGATTGTCGATGAATCTATTATTTTGTTAAGGAATCCACATGCTTGTTGAGAAATGGACTCTATTTTTGTATTTCGTGTTCCTTTCACATAAATAGACCCTGCCACAGTCTTACAAAACTTGGAAAACATTATTTCATTAATTTCATAATGCTCACGAATATTGGATGTGGTAAGTGTCTTCTCATTTAGTTTCTCATCATGACTTTGAAAATATGTAGCCATTGCATCCAATATTGTTCTATTGGTTTTCAATTTAGAACAACAATATTTTAATTTGATGGCATTGGTTGGATAGTTTGGTGGAATAGAAAACCAAATGGTTCCATCCAATAGCTTATCTTCTACAGAGGCAATTTCTTCAGTGCTTAGTCCCTGAAGGGGAAGAAGAGAAGCAGTTGTCAAACTCTATAGACTATTTGTCTTGTAGTTCTCAAAACCAAGTTGACTCGGAGAACACTTCAATGTGCCTAATTGGTAAAAAGTATATATATATTATCAACTTAGATAAGTCACAATGTTTAACCATCTATTTAAAATAGAGAGAATCATAATAACAAACAATAGAGTGAATAAATAATTAAAAGTACATACTTTGTCTTATCAACTTAGATAAGTCACAATGTTTATTCATCTATTTAAAATAGAGAAAATTATAATAATAAACAAAAGAGTGAAAAAATAATTTAAATTACATACCTTGTCTTCCATTGTCTTAGAATTTCCAATCCTCCTTTTCTTTAATTTGTCATTGGCAATTAAGAAATATCTTGCAGACCGCATACAATCAATGAATGGAATTTTGTAGAACACCTTGTTTGCAGAATTTAGTTGACAACAAATACGAATCACCACACTGGGTTCAACTGATGGATCCAAGAATCGAGCATTACATTCTTTATACTTTCTCTTTGCCTCCATAGATACACTATATTTAGGATTTCCTAAAATTTCTTTAGCTGCTTGAATGGTGTGTTGGCCATCAACTATCCAAAAGTTGATGTTATCAACATCTATATCTGTCTCATTTACAAATTTTATAGGGTTTACCAATGGATTAGACTCATTGATATTGAAAGGAATCAAAAGAGCATCAGACAATGATGTTTGAAATTTCTCCAGAAATGATTTCACTAATACTTGAACATTTGAATCATCTCATGATCACAATTTAAAGACTTTAGGGGATTCCACACATCTTTCAACATCCACCTTTTTGTTGAAGGTACTTGAAAATAAATAACATTACTTGAATATTGCATGAATTTTATCACATTGGTCTGTAAATTTCACTATGTGAGATTCAACTTTCCTAGCTTTCTGAAAATCTATTGCAGGTTTGAAATCACTTTCTACAATGCTCTCTTCCAAGTTACTTAAATTTAGTCTTGTCAAAGCAAGTATTTGAGTATCGAGTTTATCATCTGGTATTTTGTTAGGTAGTTTACCTTTTTACTGCGAATAAAAAAGCACAAATGATGTTTGTTTACATCTCAGATAGCGGTATTTGAGAACAACAGTGATACGTTCTAAAAGATCTGTGCAACTCTTTAAACCAGATTTGGTGAAGCTTTCATAACTATCCAACTTGAACATTTAATTTTTTATTATATTTGGGAACTCCTTACTTAAATATTCAATCAAATCTGGTCTAAATTTGGTCTACTCCACTTGACAAGAAACCAATTTTACTTCACTTTCTTTAATAACCTCCAACTAAAAATCGATGTAACTCTCATTGTGAGTATAGAAATTCACAATTATTCCCAATATATCTGGATCTTTTCCATCTATGGATCCAAATAGATACATATCCGGAAACATATTCATTGTTGTTTCTATTTGAACATACCAATCATCCACAAAGTCATAGTTATTGGATGTATTGTACTTCCTAATCATTTCAAAAGTAGAAGTCGAAATTGTTGTTGAAACTGCAATTTGAGTGGCATGAGTTTTTTGTTTTTCAGATGATGTTTGTAGCAATTTTCTTGCTTTGGAGTCGAGGGACTCTGAAAACAATAATAAGAAATTGTTATCATAAATAAAAATGAAATTATAATTACAAATTTTATCATACGATTTTCTATCAAAATTTGAAAGGACCATGTAATATAACCAGTTTTAAAGGAGTATAAATAATAATAAAAAAACCATACCAATTGGAGGAGGCATAATTTGTGTATCAGTTGCTTTATTTTTTTTCTTCAATGTTTTACATGGAATTTCAGATGCACTACATTCCATAGTTTACGAAAACAATAGTTAAAAAATTGTCTATAATTTCAAATGGATGGAAAAAAGCATTCAATAACAAACATTACTAAAGAGCCTTATAATATATCATTTTCATTTACATGCACAAGAACAAATAAATTTATGTCCTATGCAAGCTACCCAAATAATGATATAATTAAATTCATCTAGTGTCAAATTACATACAAATATTATCTAACTATTTGTAAATGAGTATAAGTTAGATTTAAAAATGTCATACCAACTACAAGAGACTTGTGATGTGTCATATTTGCATTCACTTTTTTCCTCGATGCTTTTGTTTGAATTTCAGTTGCACCGTAGTTCTTAGCATATGAAAATATTGTAAAATATAATATTACAATAATTTCAAAAGAATTAAAAGAACATGAATTAAAAAATGCAATTGTTTTCTATAACATCCCATTTCATACATATGCACAACAACATGGAAGTCCATATCATACACAACCTTACTACAAGAAAAACAATAGCTCAAAATTCTTCAATCAACATTCATATACTAGCATATTGTCTAACCATTTGTAACGAAGTTTAAACTTATTTTGAAACTGCCATACCATTTAAAGAATATTGTGTTGGTGTATTCCGTGTTTTTTCTTTTTTCTTGGATAATTCCTTTGAAATTTCACTTTCTTCATAGTCCATGATTTCTGAAAATAAAAATAAAAAACTATTACCACAACTTGAAATTATTGAAGACAACATAAATTTATAAATATTATCATTTCTTGCGACATTGTACTTGTAACAAAATGAACAATAATAATGACAATCATTTGAACAAAGATATTGTTAGAACATGAATTGCATTATTTTGATTATTCATAGGGAAAACTAGCACCCACTAGCTTTCCTTCTAGCAGAAGTGCATTGCCAACAACAACATTATATAGTGAAAGAAAACTAATTGCTGCTCAATTTCCATCTAAGAAAGGAACAAGTGTAAATCTTATGACAATGTCATATTTAAATAGAATTATTCTTTCATAGTCATACATCTTCTTCACTCTCTCTAGAGCTGATAAAAATATGTCTCAAACAACACCATTCCACGATGGTTGAAAGGTAGAACGTGCTAACTTTCATTTTTTCACAAGCACAAGCACATGACGAACAACATCGTTCCACTGTCGCAGAAAGCTAGCACGTGATAGATTTCCATATTACACAAGCACAAGATAATCTTGAACAACATCATTACACCCTAAGAAAAATATAGCACGTCCTAGATTTCCCTCTCGCATGAGCACAAGCACATCACAAACAACATCATTCCACTGTAAGGAAAATCTAGTGTGTGCTAATTTTCCCTCCTGGACAAGAACACACACATATTGAACATCATTCCACCATGGGAGAAAGCCACTGCATTCTAGCTTTCCCTCTTGCATAAGAACAAGTGAATATAGAACAACATCATTCCACCATGGGGGAAATATAACACATGTTAGCTTTCTGTCTAACACAAATACATCTCAAACAACATCATTTCACCATGGGGGAAAGCTAGCGCGTCCTAGCTTTCCCTATTGCACAAACATAAGTGCATATTGGACAACATTCCACAATGGGGAAAAGCTAGTGCGTGCTATATTTCCCTATTACACAAGCATAGGTGCATCTTGAAGAAAATCATTCCAGCATGGTGGAAAGCTAAAGTGCATTATCTTTCCTTCTTGCACAAGCACAAGTGCATCCCAAACATCATTCAAGCGTGCGAGAAAGCTAGTGCGTGTTATATTTCTCTCTTGTATAAGCATAAGCACATCTCGAAAAAAATCATTCCACAGTGAGGGAAAGCTAGTGCATGCTAGCTTTCCTTTTTCACAAGCAAAAGAAAATTTGGTACATCATCACTCCATCGTGGGGGAAAGCTAACATGTGCTAGTTTTCCCTCTTGTATAACCATAAGCACATTTTGAATAACATTATTCCACCCTAGGGGAAAGGTAGCACATGCTATCTTTCCCTCTCACACAAACACAAATTCATCTCGAACAACATCATTCCATCATAAGAAAAATCTAGTGTGATTTCCCTCTTGGACAAGCAAAAAAGCATCTAGAACATCATTCCACTGTGGGGGAAAGCTAACACGTGCTATCTTTTCGTCTTGCACAAGCATATCTCGGACAACATCACTCCATCATTGGGGAAAGGTAGTGTGTTCTATCTTTCCCCATTGCACAAGCACAAGTGCATATAGAACAACATCATTCCACCATGAGGGAAATCTAGCACATTCTAGCTTTCCCTCTTGCACAAACATATGTGCATCTCAAACTACATTGTTCCACTTTGGGTGAAAGGTAGTGTGTACTAGATTTCCCTCTTACACAAGCACATGCACTTTTCAAAAAACATCATTCCAGCATGGGGGAAGCTAGCATATGCTAGATTTTTCTCTTGCACAAGCATAAGCACATCTCCAACAACATCATTCCACCATGGGGGAAATCTAGCGCGTGCTAGCTTTCCTCTTGCACAAGCACAAGCACATATAGAACATAATCATTCCACCATGGCAGAAAGCTAGCGCATGCTAGCTTTCCATCTTTTACAAACACAATCGCATCTCAAAGAACATATTTCCGCCCTAGGGGAAAGCTAGTGTCTGCCCTTATCACACACATAGAAGTGCATCTCGAAGAACATCACTCCACCATAAGGAATGACCAGCGTGTTCTAACTTTCCCTCTTGGAAACGCACAACATCATTCTATCCTAGGGAAAAATTAGTGCGTGCTAACTTTCCCTCTTGCACAAGAACAAACACATCTCAAACAACATAATTCCACTGTAAGGAAAAGATAGTGTGTGCTAAATTTCCCTCTTGGACAAGCACAAATGCATCTCGAACATCATTTCACCATGGGTGAAAGCTAGCATGTGCTAGTTTTCCTTCATGCACAACCACAAGAGCATCTAGAACAACATCATTCCACCGTGGAAGAAAGATAATGTGTGCTAGCTTTCTGTCTCGCACAAGAACATCTAGGACAACATCATTCCATCGTGGGGGAAATCTAGCACGTGCTAGCTTTCCCTCTTGCATAATAACAATTTCCAATCAAACAACATCATTCCACCTTGGAGTAAAGCTAGTACGTGCTAGTTTTCCGTCTAATACAAGCACATATCAAAGAACATCATTCCACCTTCAGGGAAAGCTAGTGTGTGCTAGCTTCCCTATTACACAAGCACAAGTGCATATTGAACAACATCATTCCATCGTAAGTAAAAACTATCATTTTCTAACTTTCCCTCATGGACAAGCACAAACACATCTCGAACATCATTCCATCATGGGGGAAAGATAACACGTGCTAAATTTCTATTTTGCACAACCACAAGCGCATCTAAAACAACATTATTTTAGTGTGGTGGAAGCTAACACGTGCTAGCTTTTCCATCTTGCACAAGCACATCTCTGACAACATCATTCCACCGTGCGGGAAAACTTGCATGTACTAGCTTTCCCTTTTTCACAAGCACAAGTGCATATCAAACAATATCATTCCACCGGGGGGGGAATCTAGTGCGTTCTAGCTTTCCCTCTTACACAAGCACAAGTGCATCTCAAACAAAATCATTCCACCATGGGGGAAAGCTAGTGTGTAGGGGAAATCTAGCACATGCTATCTTTCCCTCTTGCACAAGAACAATTGCATCTCTAACATCATTATAGCATAGGGGAAAGTTAACGTGTAATAACTTTCCCTCTTGCACAAGTACAAACACATCTCAAACAACATAATTCCACTGTAAGGAAAATATAGCGTGTGCTAACTTTCCCTCTTGGAAAAGAAAAAATGCATCTTGAACATCATTTCACCATGAGGGAAAGCTAGCACGTGCTAGTTTTCCCTCATTCACAACCACAAGAGAATCTAGACCAACATCATTCCACCATGGAATAAATCTAATGCGTGCTAGATTTTTGTCTTGCACAAGCACATCTCAGAAAACATCACTCCACCGTGGGGGAGAGCTAGCGCATGCTATCTTTCCCTCTTGCACAAGAACAAGTGCATATCAAACAATATCATTCCACCTTGGAGTAAAGCTAGTGCATGTTATTTTTCCCTCTGGCACAAATGCATATCAAAGAACATCATTCCACCTTCGAGGAAAGATAGTGTGTGCTTGCTTCCCTATTACACAAGCACAAGTGCATCTAAAAAAACATCATTCCATAGTAAGTAAAAAATAACATGTGCTAACTTTCCCTCATGGACAAGCACAAACACATCTTGAACATCATTCCATCATGGGGGAAAGATAGCATGTGCTAACTTTCTGTTTTTCACAACCACGATCCCATCTAAAACAACATTATTTCATCATGGGAGAATGCTAACACATTCTAGCTTTCTATATTTTACAAGAACATCTCGAACAACATCATTCCACCATGGGGGGAAACTAGCACATACTAGTTGTTATCACATGAAGTTGTCAGAAGTCGTATGTGTTTGTTGTTAATATCAATTTCTATATCCTTGCCCTGTCTCTCTCTCTTTCACAGGCCAATTCCTAAAGTTTTTCCCTTCGACTGTTAAAGTCATTTTTTGTTTGCCCCTTATTGTTTGAGCGAAATGGTTTCCCTTGATGTCTTACCAGAAAGAAGTCTCGACCCGAAGCCTTTCTTTTTTTCTCTAAGGATGAACACTCGTCTCCTTTGTTTCAATCACTGGTTTTTTTATTTTCCCCATCCCACAGCAAGTCGTCCAAGTCCTTGTTCACACAGGCCGCAACCATGGACACAAGGTGAAACATTCAAAACATCTCATTTTCTGGCTTAAAATGCAAACAAGCAGGTTTAGTTTTTAACGACGAATATCCTCTGTGAAGTTCATATTAGCAGCCCCCAGGCATTCATAATTCCAGAATTGCATGAAGTATAGTGCCAAAGAAAATGTCCGAAGTCTCAAGGCTCGAAACGAGCATGAGTCGTTGATATTGAGGGGGACAGGTGGCATCTGTTCCAAGGGTTCGTGGAAATGGGATTCGAGAGATTTGAAGTGAGAAGTGCGCAAAGTTCCTGAAGAGCCGAAGCCCGAACTCCCAAAATGATCTGAGTCATCCAAAGAAAGAAGACATGTGGAGCTGGATCCCTCACTTCAGAATTCGACACTCCAAAGAATTATGGAAGTCAATCATTCAAAAATCCTGAAGATCCAAAGTGTCGAAGTCCCGAAGAGACAAAGTGTCGAAGTGTCGAAGCCCCCGAAGTGTCGAAGAGGCGAAGTGTTAGAGGTCCCAAAGTGTCGAAGGCCCTAAGTGAATATGGACCATCCATTGGTAGGGACACACCGCAACAGATCATTCACTTCAGAATTTTTCATCCAGGAGATTTTCATGCTTCACATTCATAACATATGAAGCCCGAAATCTGAAATAGATCTCATCGTCGATCTATGGAGGACACACATCTGTGGATCGCCAGCTCCGGGTAAATGTAGTTGGGGGAAAATAAGGTTTGACATTTGAATTTTCTGAAGTATGGAGACGCGAAAGGATTTCATTCGTCGATCCATGGAGGCCACGCATCATCAGGTCCATGGCTTCGGATAAAAGCACTTGGAGAAATATCAGGTTTGAGTTTTGAAAGCTCTGAAACCCAAACCACGAAGAAAATATCAACTGTTGTTTTGAAAAGGGGAGATATGATCCATCGATTTGAAGGGGGAATATTTGAGCCGTTGATCATGAATATCCATCCAATATTGTGGGATCGACGATCACGCTCAATTCCAGGGTCAGAAGATGCTTGGGTTTTAAAATATTGAGGGTAGGCCGCAATCGAAACCAGGATTTTGAGAAAGGGACACATGGTGTCTCATGGTGAATTGCAGGGAAAAAAGAAGTTTGGTTTCAAACCACCCTTGGCCACACCCACAATCACGTAATTACATGAGGTCATGGCCCTAGGTCATATCTAGGAAGGAGCCAAAGGAAAAGGAGTTGGCGCCCGAGCTCTGGAGTGCCAAGTACGTGGCATTCATTAGTGTAGACATGTGGCATGCTCGTCGGTCATGACATCTGGAACCCATCTGGCAATAACATGTGGCACTCAGTCCAGGCACCTGTGGGCATGTCATTTGCTTGTCTCCTATTGACATGTGTTATTTCTCTTTCATTACACATCAAAGTATCACCCCACCCCAAAGCATAGTTTCAGCGGGCCTCGAAGTTTGCAGGTGGATAAAATCCAGTGGTGGCACCAGATCTAGTAGGTGTGCCCAGATCGGATATGGCGACCAGATCAACAACCAAACTTCATTGCGGGGATGTAACTCGCTCGACCAATAAAATTCTTGAGCGGTCTTGCAATTGAAACCATGGTAAGGAAAAAGAGATACGTGGCCGGAGGTGGTGAATTGCGGGCTCAAAAGTGGTGTGAATCCAAACCACCTTTGAGCGGCTCCGCAATCACGTGTTTATATAACATCATATCTAAGAGTAGCACGTGGTCACCCCTTGAGCATTAAGTCTTGTTGAGTTCCCGAGGAAAAGCAGTTAATGGAAGGAAGGATTGGTGGTTGAAACCTCATCTCACTCCATAAATGGAAGGCATGGAAATTCCGGCCGTGGAGACTGAACTGTCAGCCCATGGTACTCTCATAGACATATTTTCCTGCAGACCCATGTTGATATGAGCTCGCGTCTGACAGAAAAATGCATGCTCAGTCTGACAGAAGAAAATGTAGACAGAAGGATTTGAATGTATTGATCAGATCACACTCTTGATAGTCGAGACTAATCTGAGTATAAATAGGTAGTTTTGATATTTTATTATGGTCGTCAATTGGTTGAGTAGAGCTCCCTATTTTGTAATATTTTGATGCTGGAACTGTTCTCTGGTTATGTATAAAATTTTAGACTTTCACATTAATAGAAGTCATCTTCTCTCATCTCTTTGTAAAAACATGTGCTAAAACACTCGGGCATGGAGGATCCAGTCAAGGGTTGTAGTTCTATTGTAATGTAGGTTTGATTACAATATTTTTGTGACCAATTTTAGTCAGCTCCCTTTTTACCTTATTTCCCCTTACACTGAAAGGCTCGAGCATGGAGGCTCGAGTTTCATTGTGATTTAGGTTTGATCATTATGTTTCTGTGACATATTTCATTGTCTAAAGCTTAAGTTCAATAATGTTCTTGAGCCTGAGTTTTTATTCACCAAGCTACTTGAAAGTTGGATGGCCATGGTAGACTTGTCCACCTTTATCACTAAGTCTTCCTTTTTCTCACACTTAAACTAAAATCACTGACTGAATTTAATGAGGCCCTCACTTCCCTGTGCATTTCTTGTCCAGTTCCTTAATTAAAATCATTCTTATACTAAGTTTTGTCCATTTGACCTCCACTCATAAAACCAACATCCACCAAAAATTTCGATGGGTACTGGGCTTATCCTCTTGCAATCTAAGGGTGACTCTTAGTGCTAACACTATATTTCCCTTTTTCACAAGCACAAGTGCATATCAAACAATATCATTCCAACGTGGGGGAAATCTAGCGTGTGCTAGCTTTCCCTCTTGCACAAGCATAAGTGCATCTCAAACAACATCATTCCACCATGGCGGAAAGGTAGCATGTATGGGAAAGCTATCACATGCTATATTTCCCTATTGCATAAGCACAATTGCATCTCGAACATCATTCTAGCATAGGGGAAAGTTAGTGCATGCTAACTTTCCCTCTTGCACAAGCACAAACGCATCTCAAACAACATCATTCAATCGTGGAGGAAAGTATGTGCATGTCATCCTTCCCTCTTGCACAAGCATAAATGCATCTCAAACAACATCATTCAACCCTAGGGGAAAGCTAGTGTGTGCTATATTTCCCTCTCGCAGAAGTAAAAGTGCATCTTGAACAAAATCATTCCACCTTAAAGAAAATCTAGCGTGTAATAACTTTCTGTCTTGCACAAGTACAAAAGCATCTCAAACATCATTCCACCATGGCAGAAAGCTAGCACGTGCTATCTTTCCCTCTTTCACAACCACAAGTGCATCTAGAACAACATCATTCCACTAAAGGGGAATGCTAAAGAATGTTAAATTTTCATCTTACACAAGAACAAACACATATCGGAAAACAACATTCAACTATGGGGGAAATCTAGCTTTCTCTCTTGCACAAGCAACAATGCATATTAAAAAACATTCCACCATCAGGGAAAGGTAGCACGTGCTATCTTTCCCTCTTGCATAAGCACATGTGCATCTTAAACAACATTATTCCACCATGAGGGAAAGCTAGCGCGTTCTAGCTTTCCCTCTTACATAAGAACAAACACATCTCCAACAACATCATTCCACCATAGAGTGAATCTATCACGTGATAGTTTTCCCTCTTGCACAAGTGCAAACTCATCTGGAACATCGTCATTCCACCATGGGGGGAATCTAACGCGTGCTAGATTTCCCTCTTTCACAAGCACAAGTGCATATCAAACAACATCATTCCACCATTGGGTAAAGATAACACGTGCTAGCTTTCCCTCTTGCACATGAAGAAGTGCATATCGAACAACATCATTCCATTGTGGAAAAAAGATAGTGCATGTTAGATTTCCCTCTTGCACAACCACAGGTGCATCTCGAACAACATCATTCCACCATGGGGAAAATCTCATGCATGCTATATTTCCCTATTGCACAAGCATAGATTCATCTCCAACATCATTCCATCATAGAGGAAATCTATCACATCCTAGCTTTTCCTCTTGCACAAGTACAAGCACATCTGAAACATCATCATCCCACTGTGGGGGAAAGCTAGAGCATGTTATCTTTTCCTGTTTCTCAAGAACAAGCACATCTTGAAGAACATCATTCCAACCTAGGGAAAATCTAGTGTGTTCTAACTTTCCCTCTTCCACAAACACAAACATATCTCAAACAATATCATTTCATCGTAACAAAAAGATAATATGTGCTAAATTTCCCTCTTGGACAAGCACAAACACATCTCGAACATCATTCCACCGTGGGGGAAATCTATCATGTGTTATCTTTCCCTCTTGCACATGAACAAGTGCATCCATAACAACATCATTTCACCGTGGGGGAAAGCTAACACGTGCTAGCTTTATGTGTTCCACAAGCACATCTCATACAACATCATTCCACCGTGGAGGAAAGATAGTGCGTGCTAACTTTCCCTCTTGCAAAATCACAAGTGCATATCAAACAACATCATTCACTGTGGAGAAAAGCTAGTGTGTGTTATCCTTCCCACTTTCATAAGCACAAGCACATATGTCTCTTGGGGGAATCGAACCTTAGAGAGGACAACAACATATGTATAAGTAGCTTTTATACTAGTAAAAGTTTACAATCCTCATGAATATGTATATATTGATACATATGCCAAATTCCATGTGGTGTTTTGGTTTACTTGTAGATATTTTAAATATAATTTTGGTTTACTTGTAGTTTTTTAATAAAGAAGTATAACTATTTTAGAGAACCCCCATATACAAAGTCTTTATCCATATCCTCATTGTGGAAAATAAATTAGAAAAGATCCCTCACTTCATCCATTTCCATAATACTAACCTTATTGCTATCCCTAGTCCAAATACTAGTTCCTATTAAACAATGCAATAATCTAGACCCCTCTAATCCCACATGTTAGTGCAAGTATTATAAGGCTCCAAAGGATCCACTACTACAAAATGTTGATTCTTATAATAATAATTCACATCCAAATCCTTGTACATAGATGAGAAATCCCTTGATGATACTAGGGTACACCAATATTTGGACACTTCTCCCCAACAAAAAATAGTCCCTATTACAAACTCTATTGAAAAAGATCCCTCATTACTCATAATGACGAATGAAAATTATTCCCCTCTCTAATTCTCCTACATACTCTCTAAGTCTCTTACATACTCTTCCTCTTTTCCTAGTCCTTCACTTCTTTGGTTAGTTTTCAAAGATTTCCCCATTAATGGTCACATTCCATAGCTTGCAACTATGGAGCCCCTCCCAATGGTGACATCA
>ML798509.1:334964-353326 GCA_009831015.1 Picea engelmannii | reverse complement strand
CTGCGTCACAAGTTATTGGCTTGGCACATTTCTTCGTTGGTATTGCGACGAAATTGCGTTGTAATTGCGACGATGAAGAAGGTTAACCAATATTGAAGTTGCTGAAACGTGGCTAGCTAATTTCGTCGATGTTTCCACACACACCTGGATCGTGGATATAGAGACGAAATTATTATGACGTATAAGTGTGGCAATATCAACGAACAACCGTCACAAATTTGGTCATATGTACTAGTGGCCCAGGGAATAACACCTCCATATTTTTTGTTTGTTCTCCTTCTGGTTTTGTCACCTCTCCAAAGATGGGTAGAATCTTTGCCTCTCATCGCAAGCTAGATGGTCATGACATCCAATTTCTGATCATTTTATTCATACTATTTTGTTTACGTGGTGACACATCAAACTCTAAGTTTTTTAGGAAAGCCACATGTTTTGGTTTCCCTTTTGTGGCAAAACAAGTGGCTCATAGATGGCATTGTACAGACATTAGCAGAAATTAATATAAGAATCTTACTTTATTTTAAAAAATAATAATGACCAACAAAAATAAAAAATAAAACTTAAAATGTTTAAATTATATCAATTTAAAGATCATAAAAAATATTTTAAAATTACAATTTTGAATTATAAAATTATAGTTTTGTAATTATTACCATTTTAACTAATAAATTTAAACTAAAATCACTAAAAACATAAATTTAAAAATAATAAATAATCAATTCATAATAACTTAAAAATGCCTATAACAATTTTTTTTAAAGCTAAATCTCTTCACCATCGATTATGAGGAATAAGTTATTTTGAAATTTGACCATCTTTTATTAATTTATTTGAGCAAGTTTCAAAATCACTTCAACAACTAACTATTTGTATTGCACTAAAACGGGGTTCAAATTTTCAATGCAATAAATAACTATATGTATCACAATAAATAGAGTCAAATGTTGCAATTTGATCATTCCCCATTGAATCGTGATCATTAGAGCATAGAAATTGATAAAAACCAATAAATATTTTATTGTACATTATTAGATGTAAGATATATTTGTTATGTACATGATATATGTGAGAATATGTTTTAAAAAAGTGGCTCTGAATTGCAGTTGGGTTTATGATATTTATCACGATCTTCTTGTGTCATAGATTCAACTCTTTCTTTCAACTACTTACAAATAAATTCACCTCACTTATTATGGAATTAATGCCCACATATTCGTATGTTTAGTTGGGCAAGAGGGATAGGAGAATTAAACCATTTTTAAGGTTGTTTATGAGCCATTTTCATATTTGATATAACTATAATCATTTGGTGCATACGCCATTCATATGCCACCCCCAGTTAAGTTATGAGGCCACTAATGTGAAGGAACCAAGCTATATTCTTATAATTCACTCAAACCAACCCAATTGTTTTCATGGCTTAGCCAATCTTCTCACTACAGAGTAGTCCAAGCATGTCATCCAACCATTAATCAACCATGGTACTCTCTTCAACGTCCCTACATGACACAAGGGATAATATTTCATTTTTTTTCTCAATGGTCCCTTAGGAACCTCCTTTCCCTCAATTTCTCTTCATTTTAGATAGAAAGAATCCAAAATATTGTTTGTGTTCTAATAATAACCTAGGGGTGATACTTGGGTTGTCAAGTAGCCAATGAGAAACAATATGCAAGAGGTGAACGATTCCTAACTTTCCCAAACTCTATGATCATCTACAACCTATCTAGATCTCATCAAATGTCATGCCCCACAATATTATTATTAAATATAAATAATAATAATAATATCAGGAATATAATAATTCTCTTTAAAATGGTTATAATAATTACTTATTGGAACAAATAATAATAAATAAGTATATAATAATTATACTTAAAGGGGGTCATAATAAATAATTATCATGGACATCTAGATAATTAAAGAGAATGGTTAAATAAGTAACCTTATTCAATGAAGAAACCCTAAAATAGAATAAGTAATAAAATAATGAACCCTAGGGATTGGGTTCTTTACTCGATGGACTCTATATAAAGAGAGAAAGGA
The DNA here is from genome assembly GCA_009831015.1 of Picea engelmannii. Classification (NCBI taxonomy): domain Eukaryota; kingdom Viridiplantae; phylum Streptophyta; class Pinopsida; order Pinales; family Pinaceae; genus Picea; species Picea engelmannii. Next base: position 351,280 of record ML798509.1, on the reverse strand, counting down.
ATCAAAAAATAATCATCTCTCTTTGGGTTGGTAAATAGAAAGAAGAAGGGATAAGAATGATTGTTGAGTAGTAGATTGGGGTTCGAGGGTGACCTGCTACCAAATATTAGGTAGCAAGGTCTATGGTTGGGTGGAGAGTCATCCCCCATCTTGTTGTTGCATATTTTCTCTAGATCAAGGATAAAGGTAAGGTAGCTCTACACTCTAAGGCCAAGAGACATGCATGTATGTTTGGTTCTTCATGACATGATAGGTATGATCGTTGCCCCTGTAAATTATTGAAAATTTCATTAAATTTTTCCATTTAATTATAATTTCATGTATGGATTTATATTTATTTAATAGATGGGTGTTACACATAGTATCAAAACCATAAGATCCAAGATTGGGTTTGAGTATTGGCTTCATTTTTTTATCAACTTTCATATAAATAAATCTGGTTATAGATCTGGGAGCTCTTGATCCACGTAAATATAGATTTGGAATATAGATCTAGAATAAATTGTATTATAAATATGAAATTATAGATTTGAAATATAGATCTAGATTACAATAAACTGGATAAATTTTCACCATTACCTGGGCGATTTTCTCCCACTCTAGTTATAGGGTTTAATATTTCAACATAAGTCTGCACCCTGATTTGCAAGTCCGATTTCCTAAAGCATCCAAGTCAAGTGTAGTGAGTTGGGATTAAAATCAACCCCAACGCAACCCTTAAAACCCTCGTTGCTATGAGTTTCTATTATCCCTTTGAGAAAGAAAAAACATTATGAATAAATCTTTACAATATGGAAGTGGTTGGCAATGCAAGGGAAGCTAATTGAACATGTATATATAACCTTAATTTGGCCAATGGCATTTCGAAGCTATCTCTTTATCTATTATTAATATTTCCTTTTGTTTCAAATCAAGAAAGAAATGCTCTAAATATGATGAATACGTTGAATCAACAAATGACTCAAGTTTGCAAGATATGAATGGGATTTATAGTTAAGTTCTGAAAAAACACAGTTTCGTTGATGGATTGTCGACATTTCGGATCCATATCAGGATCCATCTTCATGACAAGAAGCATGGGTTATGATTTAAGAGAGACACTTCCTATAAATGCTAAATGGATAGAGGAAAGCTTCAATGTTGGTTGCGAAGAACCCTAATTCTTCATTAATTAATTAAGTTTTTTTTGTTTTTTATAATGTTTTAAGTTTAGTCTTTCAAATTTTTATTTTATAATTAGTTCTTAGGTTTATTATATTATTGGATTAATCAATTCTTTTTAAATATTTATGTTGTTTATTCTTTAAAAGGCTTATAAAAGTTGTATTTTTTAATGAGAGTATTTTAATATTGTTTTCAAATTATTTTTATTAAAAATATTTGATTTCTAAAGATCTTAAGTAATGATTAATCAGTGTTTAGAAAAACTTTAATTTTAGATTTATTGAATTAAAATTGTTTTTAATTTTAAAAATTAGGGTTTTCCTAAAGATGATTCTTTTAATTATTATTCCTTTTTTTTAAGGGGAGCTAGATTTCATTCAGTTCTAGGCCATTATCTCTATTAAGGTTGCTAGGGTTTCTTTGAATTTCAATCGCTTCCCTGATGCAACATTTACTCCATTAAACAACGAAGAACCAGAACATGCATATGTGTCCACAAGGAAAAAATGCATCATGGAAAAATCACAGCCTCTAAAGACAACATGGAAAGACACATGCACAATGTTGACCACATCTATTAAAAGAAAGATTGTCTGATTTTGATTTGAAGCCATTCTTTTTCACTTGAATTTCATGAGCCGAGATCCTAGCATTCCCTTGGGTCTCCTTCAATGATATGTAATCTATGCACTATGAGAATATCATTTTTTGATCTACGTCAATGGATTTCTCCCTTCTCTCAAACTAAAGAGAAAATAATTTATGTGGATTTGACTAGTAACCATTTATAGAAATCAAATCCCACATCTAACATTGCTTCTTTTAAAAGTAACCCCACAAGTGGGTTAGTTAAATGAATAGGTGTTTGACCCTTTTGGAGGTGTACTTGTATGATTTTCAAATAGTCTCAATATCAGGATTCAATCGAGGAAGTTTGCAAAGCTAGTGCTACCAATTGAGACTTGATTTATCAAGTTTTGAAGCTAGCAACTTTGAAGACAAGAAACGTGAGTTTGTCACAGAAGGAAGTATTGACTTGTATTACTTTCTTGAGATCCATAATCATAATATTCCTTGCTGACTTTCAAACCCCATATTTATATAGGTGCTCGTTTCTGTTAGGTTGTCTAGGGTGGGAAGTCGTGTGACTTATTTGAACAGTTCTTCCTTGAACAAAGAAAATACTTTGAGGTCTTTCATTATTATTTTCACATCTCCCTGGATATTGTTTTTCTAGAGCTCCCAAATATATCTTCTTTCTAATCTTGACAGAAAATTTTCATGAAATAATGGTTTTCATCCACTTTTTTTAATCTTGAAAGGTATATATCTACCTCTTCTCACTCTCCTACCTGCTCTTTATCTTCAAAGTACTTCATGTCAAAGAAAAATACAGATTCCTTCTCCAGCTTCTACACAGTCTCTTAAATCCTCTCCTCACCCAGGAACTTCAAGATAAAGAAAATGAACTCTCTGCTCTAAGAKCTCATGGCTCTACAAACTCTCAATAGTTCACGCTGACATCTTGGGGTTACCTAGCAAAAGAAAGTTTTTTGCACCCAACAAACCCTATCTTTTCCCTGGTTTGTGCCCCTTGCTCCTCCTTGGAATTCAATCTTGTATCTACTRGAAGAATATACAAGAGCACACTTATTACGGATTAGGGACATTCCATTAGGGATTATTGCACTCCCCTTCCGTTCTAAAAATAGTACCTAGTTCACCGAAACTAGGAGGCGAAGAAGCATGGTTATACATTATTTGATTTTATTTGTAAGATCTTTCTCAATCCAATACCCTTTCATTCCACCATATGTATCTTCCATCGATTGATTGATTGAGACAATGCCTTGAATCGTGTGGTAGTATGTTGGTTCCATTCTTTATTTTTTGTTTGAATGAAGAAAATCAAGTTTTTATGTTGTACTACTGAATTGTATTCTTGTTGAGAACTCATCGACCCGAAACCTACCACATCTCCACAATTATAGGTCATGTCACTACCATTCAGAGAGTGAGTAGTTATGACCGAAATAGTACTTGGAGGAAACAATAACTTTGTCACTTCTAAGGGCATGACTGAATCACCCTCAAGTAGAAGATGAATCACTCAACATGATAGGGCACCATCCATGCTAGTGGGGAAAACCCCCCTATTACTATACCAGGGTCAAAGTATAGGCAGAGCATTGATCTCCCTTAAAATATAGTGCTATTTCTGAACTACCCCAAACTATTTGAACTTAAAATAAAAGAGAAGGGAAAGAAGGTGTACCTTAAATCTTTTCGACTGATGTATACCTCCTTCTCCTTTGTAGTTATGTGGATTGTCGGTCTCCTCCCAAAGATGACCTGCAAACAACTTAGAAAAACAAAGCTTACAAGATATTTTATCTCTACTTATCAATGTTAGTGTTCAGATGTAAATATAGATGCATCAATCAATTAAGCATAAAGGACACAATGTGTTGGGATAGGAAAATAACTCTTTTAATCAAACTGAAAATTAAAATATTACAACCTTCTCATCGGCAAATGCTCTGCGAACCAGGTCTGGGCTCCTCTTACTACTCCTCCAAGTGCATCATTCCCAGGCTGCCTCTCACAATCAACTAATCTCTTTGGGAAAAGGGAAGGGATTGTATAGGGAAAGGAATGGAGAGGGATTGCTGAGGCCAAATCTCAGAAAGGCTTGCAAAGCTTGGGCTAGAAGGGGAAGGGATTTTGGTAGAGTTTCTTTGTTCTCTTTCTTGATTCTGGAATATGACAAAAATATGGTTATTCAGTTTGGGGACGAGCTACAATGGGTAAAATGGTTGGGAAACCCTTGATAGCTCGTAAAATTTGCCAAATTCCTTGCAACTTTTGGAGGTAAACGCAGGTTGTTTAACATGCAACTTGTGTATGTACGTGGGTTGTCTAGTATGCAGCTAGCGTGTGTACACAGACAGTAGTGCAGCAGTGCACGTACATGCTCCAAAAAATGGTACGTTCTCTTTAGCAGTGATTTGATAAATTTTGTAAGTGAAAAGGCCAATGCCATGTATGCTTAGGTAGGACATTTTATGTGATCCAGGAGATCAAAAAAATGCTCAAAAATCAAAGTGCTTGAAATTGCTCGAAAATGAGTTCATTGCGTAGATCTCGTCCTCACAATCCCAACGCAAATTGAACGAGCTCAAACGTAGTTCGTATGGAAAATTTATGGTGTTCTGTCTGTTTTCCCAAACAAGCAAAATTTTGTTGACTGTGCAATCCATACAGTCTGTATAGCTGACGTGGCAGCTGACTGGAAAACCATACTGCCACGTGGCAGCTGAATGGATAGGGCTGACTGGGCAGGTGATCTGGATAGGTGATGATGTGGACCAGTGGTTAGTTGACACGTGGCTGTGGTGAGCTGACTGTGTGTTGATGTGGGCCAATGGCAGGATGCCACATGCTCCAACCAGGGGTTGCGACATGGCACCCTATGGGCCACCAAAATGTTGGACAGGGTGAAGCGCATGAGGTTTGAACGTGAGACCTCCAAGAACCAGAGTTTTGGCGTGGACGGGTGAGCCAACCTGTCTTCATGGTGTAACTTAACCATGTACTGTGTCGATTCTATTTGAATTAGCATGGGAGTTCATTTGGTGGTAAAAAGGGTTGGGGATTATCCCCATCCTGTGATCACTCAACATGCAAACATCACCCATGTGGCCTGGAGCACAGAATGGATAGGATCCGTCCAACGTAGGGGTGACAAGTTAGCACTAGACCTTGGCCACATGGCCCATGCAGCCTCGACCTCCGCTCTGGGTCCCAAAAGATCCTCTAATGATGCACAATTTTCGCTCACGACCCAAAAATGCACGCAGAAGTAGGCTTGAGGGCATGGGAGCTAGGTTTGGCACTGTGTGTGCGTTTTGGAGAAAGGTTTGGCTGTAGGTTTTAGGAAAACATCAAGAGAAGATAACTTTCTCATTTTCTGACCAAACTGTTGATGGGCAAAATTGACCGCTCGTCAACAGGAGGAGTGAGTCCGGTCCGGGGTTGTCTAAATAACCAAAGACATTTGGATTAATCCACTCCAATGGGTTTAGCGGCTCCGTTAGCCGGTCTAAGTCCTATGAAAGTGAAAAAACAAAAAAAACTAAAGAAACTAACTAAATGAAAAACAACTGCTGAAAACTATATACAGTCTAAAATAAATTCACCATTTACAAACTAATAGAATAGTAGTTCTACTTATTAAATGTACAGTGTATCGATATATTTATATCTCTATTATATGTACAGTATTCACAAAATGCAAATTTTGATCGAAATCTGTGAAAATCATATATGAATTGACAGTGAAGCTATCATTCAGTGTTTTTGATTTTTTTTTTTATAACTTTTATAAACAAGAAATAAAATAGCAGCTATCTAGTTGAGAAATAGAAATAACAATCAATACAATGTATCTAGACTACAGGAAATTCTTATATTAATTAAACTAATAAAATGCAACCAACAAACTAACCTATAATCGCATCTCCTATGTGTTCTGTGCATAACATTTACATTCGTTGTTTGATGAGGCCAACCCACACCAGATTTTCCAAATGCTTCTCGTAAACGGGAAACAATAATGACCGAATGCTAATAACAGAACAAGTAAGAGATGTAGTAACAACAATTTATAATCTGACAAATGATCATATTAAGATAAATCTAGCTATGAACATTTGTATATAATTGTTCATCGAATAAAGAAGATTAACCTTCTAATTATCGAATTATAACAGATTAATTGTTGTATATAAAATGAGAGACATAAAACATGGACACTATATAAATCCCATCACATCAACCTGCAACAAATCATGATATCTAAAGTAGTCAAAATTTGATTACAAATTGAAATGAGCAAAACTTGAACAAAAATATGATACATAGAAGCTAAAGTTGTGCAAATATTCACTTTCATTCAAGTCTGTCAATCACAAATCCATAGTTTCTGCTCCCAGACAACGATGGGTCTTAGTTTACAAAACAATACATTTATAAAGGCCACAGGATCAAAACATTTCCTGTGGAAATCATCAAATTTGTTCCAAAAATTATGGGGAACACAATCTCCCAAATTCCCATTGTTATCCAAAACTAACAGCCTATTCTAAAACCATGTAAAGAAATAGCATGTTCAGAGATGCCACTAGCGATTCAATCTCCTTCAGAAATCGTATGTACCTGTAAACGCATAAGAATACACATTTTCAGATTGCATTTTAGTTGTAAAATCAAAGCATTCGAATTTTAGTAACTAGCTACAGAATCTCACAATTATGTAACTAGTTATTATTATAACCAGAATCGTGTTTTATCAAATCAATCAAAACATAATAGATGCAATTTGAGAAAACAAATATTGTATTCTAATTCAAAACAAAAACAAAATCATCTTAAAATTATTTTTAAAATACAATACCTCAGATTCAGGGATTTGTTTTAATCAAGCAATTTTCGAATTCACAATGGCAGTGGCCGCTTCCACATTCTTAAAGACAACAGAGCCCGTGGTTTTTTGTCTTTTATCATTAGCTTGAGCTGCATTTTGCAATCTATTGTTTTCTTTTGTTAGCACATTCACCTGGTCCTCCAAGGACTTGATATGAGACTGAAGAAAAAGGACATCTCTGTAATACCGGTCGAGCCACGACTGACATTTGTTGCACTGTGGATGAACAGACTGTGTATTAATGGGTGAGGAAATTTTCATTTGACTTGCAGGTTCTTTGTCGAGTTTGATCCCAGGGAAGTCGGGGTTGTTTCTAAGACACGGTGGGAGGTTCGTCACATAGTCATAGGGCTCAACTGAGAAAAGTCCATGTGAATATGGATACTCTTCATTTAGAAACCATTCAATTTCGGAATCAGAATCTTCGCTTAACAGAATTGGTTTTTGGTCTGTGTTTTCTTTAGGTTTATTACGGGCACATCGTGAAACCCAACGTGTAGCCTTTTTACCCTTGTAATTGATATCACTGCTACCTTTACACTTTTTCTTTGCAGACTTTTTAGCAAGCTTACCACCATTTTTTGGGTATGAATCAGGCAGGGTGTCGGGCTGGGTAGTGTCCGAGTAGGTCAAGGGTTTAACAGAGGACAAGAGCGAAGGAGGGGGAATGACAAGATCGACAAGGGTTTCTGTAACAACGGACTTGTCAACTTGTCCTATTTCAATACTAGCAAAACCATTCTTTGACAAGAAGGCATCCCAACAATCGCCATTTAACTTCAACTGATGAACCATAATAATTTTAATCAAACAGTGGTGGAACAGGCTGGATTCGGCTTTCTCCCTTTTAAAACGCTTTTCCATTTTGTATAAACTCCGAAGAAGAAAATATGACATGTTTGAGGGAAAATCGATAAAACTCATGAGCAACCGCAAGTGATATAAGAAAACCAAACCGTATCTACCCTCACAGGTAACGAACTGCTTGACAATAGCTAACAAATCGTTCCATCTAGGTTTTAGAGCTATAACGGGCATACCTTTGTCGCAGTTGTTAATCTTCCTTGAGGTAAACAACAGTGACCAAGGAACTTCATCAACCTTTGAGTTTTTAAACCATCTTTGTCCCATGGCTGGAAGAATTATGGCTGAGCTAATGAAATCTTCGTTTAACTCAAGCTGGATGTCTCCAATTTTGGCTCTGCAACAATCGAATGTTAGCGCGAATTGTTGAGCAACTGCCAGGTTAAAACCCTGGAACTTCTCAACAAAAACCCACCAACCATTCCTCTCTAAGTCTTCTCGGGCATTATCAAACAACAACAAAGTCTGGACACCGTTGGGTTCAATTCTCACTATAGGAGCCATGGCTAATAGCACAAAATCAACAGGGTATTTGGCGATAGGGTTTGACAGGATGGAAACAGAACCATTTTCCCGGAGCTTCCCCAACACGATGCAAAGGCAGCTCGAAATGCAAGGGAGGAGCGTTAATGTTATGTGTGCGAGGATAGTGGTGTAGATAGAGCCATGCAAGAACATCATATCAGGTTGTACTTGGAATGGAACCTTGGTGTAATGGTACACACAAATCATAACAGTGTATATCCAAAAAAAATCGATCAACATGTCAAATGAACCATTGCATATCCACGATTTGACCCAAAAATCAATATGTCGAATAAACCATTGCATCAAAGATTTTATAAATCAAAACCATATTAACAATAGTCCAATGCATCAATGGGTGATGTTTTGATACATATGTAACCAACGGTGTGTTTTAGGCCAAGGAGTTATAACCATGTAAACAATTAGGTTCATGATAAACCAAATGAACATTAATCCTTTGATGTAATCAACATGAATTCCAACTGTGGGTTTTCACGCTTGCAGTCGTGAAAACGAAAACAAAAAGTAGGTACACAAAAAGCGAAGGACAATGATGCCATTTCAAAAGTTGCGATGAGTAATGAGGGGTTAAAAACCCTGTGTAGGGAGCTTGTAAAAAAAAAGATAGAGATTAATATGGATGCCAACAATGGCGACACACTGGTAGAAGCAGTTATCTCTGCCAAACAAACAAGTCCAGATTAGGATAATGAGAAAAACTCCAACTCGAAAACAACCAGAAAACTGTTTGAACATCATTATCAATCATAAAAAATTCCAGTTTCAGATTGCTTGTTATTTTAAAAGATGAGAACTGATGACAATCTTAACAAAAGCGAGTTACGATGTTAAGTTTAAAATCTCCAATACTGTTGATAGAGCCATTGTTTCCAATAGGCGTCCATAGCCTCGACAGGGGTGTCATTTAACCCACTCTGATATCTGTATCCTGCCAAGAAGTTCCAGATCATAATGAAGGACATTTAAGGTCAAAAGATTTCATATCTGAGAATTTTCATATACTTGACATTGCTTCGCTGCCAGCGGGCCTATTCAGTACCTCGGGGAAGTTATCTTGGTGTCATGCATGCATTTACCCACTGCCAGCAGACCTGTTCAGTATCCCGGCGGGTTTACAAGCACTTCCCACAACTCTTTAAATATTTATTTAGTTTTAAAGGTATTTAATCGAGCGGGGTGACACTGAAAATCCTGATATTTTGGACATATTTTAATAAATTACAGACCTTGAGAGAATTTTTAACTGTCCTTCATTAAGATCTAGAGACAGTTTATTGATAAATCAACCTTCGAAGGTGGGGAGACATCTCTGAGTTGTTCTCTTAAGGAACAGGGACAGCGTAAGAAGAAATGGATGATCATGAAAAGCTTCAGTTACAGATTGAAATCAAGAAATGCCTTTCAAACAACAAACTTTATTCAACATGGCTGTAAACTTCATAAAATATCATAATTGATGTTTAAACAACCTTCAGCAGTCATTTCAAAGGATAAATTTTTATGTTCTCTCTGCCCGAACAGTTCATGATGCAGGTATATGTATTTCAAAAATAAAAACTAGTAAGCATAAGGGAAGAATCAAAACCAAAACAGAAAAGAAATATGAAAAGCAAACAAAGGAAAAATATTTACACAGGGTTGTCATCAAGCGAAATACCTTTTTAGAGTTTGACCGTTCACCGAATAGGTGTCTGGCTGTCCCTCTAGACTCTGTAATCGGAAAGAGATGGGACCCAATTTCTCAGCAATCAAAAACGGTCCTAGCCATAAGTTCTGAAACTTTGTATGCTCTCCCTTCCCCTCACACGGTTTGTCCCATTTTAGGACAAGGTCACCTACTTCAAAATTTCTGTCAAAGGAAGAATTGGAATCAAACCAGATTTTAACCACGAGTTGATGCTGATCCAATTTCCGTTTTGCTTGTGCCCTCACTTCCTCTAATTTTAACAATGCGTTAATTCGATTCTCCAAAGGGGGGCAGTCCTCTTCTTGTATTTTTTGCGATAGCTGCAATGAGGGAAGAAGAATATGTGGTGGCAGAATTGCCTCTCTGTCGTAAATGAGAAAGAAGGGAGAGATACCCACAACAGTTTTTGGAGTCACTCTATCAGCCCAGATTGCGTTTAACAGTGCATTATGCCAATTTTTATGGTTTTCAGATACCATTCTCTTGATGATTTTAATCAGATTTTTATTAGTTGATTCTGCCAATCCGTTACCTTGAGGGTAATAGCTGGCAGAATATTTTAATTTAATTCATTTTTCTAGAGAGAAATTACTCATCTCAAGGGACAAAAAATAGGAAGCATTATCAAATACTAGACAGTCAGGGATACCAAAACGAGTAATAATATTTGAATTCAAAAAGGCAATTACCTGACTGGTATTTACAACTTTTAATGGGGCAGCTTCGGACCACCTAGTGAAGTAATCTATGGTTGTTATGATAAAATTATGCTGCTGTGAGGATGGCAGATTGATCGGGCCTATAATATCAAGACCCCACTACTGAAAAGGGGAGTCTACTGAAACAGGCTGCAGAGGGAAGGCTGGTTTCTGTATCCGTCCGGATGCTTTTTGACAAATAACACACTTGCGACACAAGGCATGAGCATATTAAAAAAGTGTAGGCCAGTAATAACCTGCTCTTAATACTTTATGGGCAGTGGTATCTCCACCAAAATGCCCACCAACTTCTCCTGCGTGTAATTCCAATAAGACCTTTTCTGCTTCATCTTTCTCAAGACAGTGCATTAGTACTCCATCAAAATTTTGACGAAACATAATACCATTAATCAACTGAAAGGAAGCATATTTAAATATTAGAACTCTTCTTTTAGTGGGATCCAGGTGACAGGGGGCTGACCCATGTTCAAGACATAATTTTATATCATCATACCAGGGACTAACAGGGTTTTGTGCAAAACAGATTAAATTTTGGTAGTGCTGTCCTGGATTTGACATATCATTTTCCTCTTGTTGTCCTACCGCTGAGTCAGCGACTAACTTGCATATCCCTTGACCTCTCACTATTTGTGCTGGGGTGATTTCTATGTCATACTCTTGCAAGGAGGTGACCCAGTTCGCTCTCTTTTCATCTAGTTCTTTCTGTACTAACAGATTTCTGACAGCCAGGTAAGGAACGATAATTTTCGTCCTAGATTTCAAAAGATAAGATCGAAAGTGCTTTACTTCTTTAAAAATAGCATATGCTTGCTGATCTATTGTTGGGTAATTAAGTTCTGCGCCTTTGAAGGCTGAGCTCATAAAGGCAATTGGGACTTCATTGTTTTCAGCGTTCTTTTGAGTTAGGACAGCAGCGTAGGAGCGGTCAGAAGCGAATGTATAGAGAGTGAAGTCTTGCGAAAAGTCGGGGCTCATCAGAGAAGGAGCGTCTATTATGGACTTTTTTATTGAATTAAAATCTTGGTTTTCCAAGGGTCCCCAATGATATTGTACGTCTTTTTTTATTAAGTTTTGTAAAGGTCTAACCATTTTTGAAAAACTGGGGAAGAATCTCCTGACAAAGTTTATCTGGCCTAAGAAAGACTGCATAGAATTTTTTGACGAGGGGGGGGGGAGTTTCGAGATGACTTGATTCCTTTCAGGGTCGATAATCATCCCTTCGCTTGATACAATAAATCCTAAGAGCTTACCTTGTTCTACTACGAAGATAGATTTTTTAGGATTCAAGGAAATGTCGTACTTACGACATCGTTGTAGAACGAATCTTAAATGAGCTAGATGATCAACATTGTCTTTCAAGAATATAGTAACGTCATCCAGGTAAACTACGACAGATTGATTGATTAATCCTCAGAAAGCGATGTCCATCGCTCTCTGGAAAGTGGCACCAGCATTAATGAGTCCAAAGGGCATTTTCCTATAAGCGTAGGTGCCCCATGGAGTGCGGAAGGTAGTCTTAAGTTGGTCTGGAGGGGACATCAGGACTTGGTTATACCCTGAAAAACCATCCAATAAGGATAATCTTTCAGAACCAGATACCTGTTGAAGGATCTGTTCCATGGGTGGGACAAGGTAGTTGTCTTTATCAGACGCTCGATTAAGATTTCGGAAATCAACACATAGTTGGATTTCACCACTCTTCTTCCGGACAGGGACAAGATTAGAGACCCTTTGTGTGTGCCTAACTGGGAAGATTATCTTAGCATTTAAGAGTTTATTTAATTCCTTTTTGACAGTCGGTTCAAGTTTTGGGTGCATTTTCCTTAACTTTTGTTGAAAATGTAAGGTTTGGGGTTTCATAGGAATAACGTGTTGTATGATGTTAGGACCAAAGGTTTTTAGGTCGTCGTACTTCCAAGCAAAAACATCTTTGAATTCCTTAAACAATTTAATAAATGCCGCTTTCTCTTGTTCATAACACCCCACCCCTAAATTAATGCACTGTGGATTGTCTTTAGTTCCCGGGTTTACTTTTTCATACATTAAAGAGGAACTATTTGTTTTACAGTTCACTGATTTTTTGAATTTGTCCTGAAGATCATAAATTTTTTCTAATCTAACTATAGATTTAGGGATAGAATTTACCATGTCTGATGAAGATTCAGGAGATCTCGAATCTGGTATTACCGTGAAGTCACGAAGATTTTCGTCATGAGTACATTCGTCGATCACTGCACCTTGGAAAGTTTCTTCCATATGCAGGAAACTTATAATCTATAAATTGTCGTCGAAGACTCTCCAATTCGTGATGTTGTCGAGGACAGATGGATTGAACAACATTTCAACAAAGAATGTGTTCAGGGACAAGCCTTCTCTAGGAAAGAGTTTCGAAGCTAGATTAGCTAACAAGTCGGCTTCAGAACTATTCAATATAGGAATAGAATTTATGTTAAAAGAAGAAAACTTATTCATCAAATTCCATACCTCAGATTGGTAGATTTTAAGGTGCGGAGATAAATTGTGGATAGAATTTTTTACCTGTCTAACCACAATTTATGAATCACCAAAGACAGTCAAATTTTGAACGTTCATATCTAGTGCTTTTCTGAGGCCTTGCAATAAAGCCTCATATTTTGTTGTGTTGTTTTTGTTAGTGCTGGAAGTCGCTCTTGGATTGCTTGCAGAAGCAGAGCCCAACGCCCATCAGTTTTTATGTCACGGTTTGATAAATGGGCGAGATCAAATGGGTAGAGACTCGAGGAGATATCGCTCCAACTCAGGGACTGGGTCTGATACGTAAATAACAAAGGAGGTCTTGACCTAACTTCATCCAGTGGGTTGATTAAAATATGAACAGGTGGAAGACTTAGTAAGAAAGGTGAACAAACAACTTTGGGCAACAAGCTTTCGGCAGTTTGCAAAAGAAAGACGTTGAATGCAAGATCCGATTGGTTCAGGGTCTCAAGAAACTGAAAGTGGACTTGACTGGATCCTCCAATTCCAAGTCACTCAGTGCTGGGAAAATCACGAGAACCAATTAGAGACAACACAACTATTACAGTGATCCATTATAACATCATCCTATAATAGCTACGGCTCGACTGGATCCTCCAATTCCGAGTTGCTCTAACACAGTGTAAACAAAGGCATGAAAGAAACTGGCATTCATAAGGCAAGAAGTCTCAAAAGTCCATACATAACCATATTAACAATGCTTCGTTAAAACTTTACAACTGAGAGCTCTGCTCAACCATCCCCCCTTACAAAAATGGAAAAAATGCCTACATATACTCAAAACAACAACATCAGCAAAAACAAGACGCTGCATTAAAAAACATTGCGTCTGCATGTCATCTGACATTCTGCGCATGCAGACCGGATGACCGTGCACCTATGACAGAATCCATCTTAACTACGCGCGGCTCCAGCAAGGGGAGTAGCTGAGCTATTAAGTGTCGAGCTAGCGTGTGCAAGATTTCCTAGCGATTTGAGGACTCGGTGCGGCCTTCATGAAAAGAACCAGTGTAGAGGACCATCTCGGGCAGGCACTCAGCCAAGACATCCATACTTTGCAATTAATGAGTGAGGAGAGGCCTTAACCACCCTCTCTTTTCTGCATTCATTCCTGGCAGCTACTGGGATTTCACGTCGAATCAGCGCCTCAGGAATGTAGTGCCCCCTCTCTTTGAATCTAAATTCGGCACCTTTGGCTTCCCTGTACAACCCCTTCTACTCCCTAGAGTGACCACGGCCTGTGACCCTTCGCCTATCTACCAAAGTGTTGTCGGTGCTTCGGGGTTCGCAGATGAGAAAGGATTAGGATCTTTCTCTTTCAAAGTCACGATGGGTGAAATGCCAGGAGGGCCTAACGGTCGTCCCGCGTCCCTCCAAAATGAACGGCTGAGATGGCTTTTCGGCGCTTTGGGACCCTAGTGGCCAAATTTCAAACATAAGCGCCCCTCCCCCAGGCTTTCTCCTTTACGACCAGGTGCCAAAACCACAGGCCCGATTCTGGGTGCTATCGGCATTTCGGGGTTCGAGGTTTCGAGAAGTTAAGGGACTAGGAGCATGTACCCCTCGAACTTTCGAATGTCGACGTGACACGGATGTGTGTCGCACGTCCCTCAGATGAACGACCCAGATAGTATGCTATTATACAGGGGGCTCCCCCCATTTTGTAGGCTCGCTTGATGTGACCTGGGGATAAGACCCTGGGCTAGGTGCCAAAGTCACTTTCGGATCTTTGTTGATCGGCGATTTCAAATGCAATGAACGGACAGCTCCTTGTCTCCTGAATCGTCGATCCCCGATACGTCGACTGGCTGCCGCTTGTCCCAACGAGATCGGACGATCCAAATTTGCTTTGAACCATTGGCACTGCCCTTCGTGCTAAACCCCGGGAAACTTGACAGCCCCGAAAACTCGATGACCGTCGATTAAATCTGTAGGCTGGATCTCGGCTGCCGACAACAAAACTTTGCTCGCTCGCTTGACTCGCTACTGAAAAAGGGATTCTCTCGTGCTGCGCTTGGGCGCTTCTTGCGCAACCTGCAGGTCTGGGCGCTCTTAGGCCGGAGACAAGAAATATCGCTAACATTAGGCTCCATGGGGGATAGAGTCATCCCTGTGATTCTCTAAGAACTCATTCCGCAGCTTCAGTGCCTTGCTGTTGGGCTATGGAGTCAGTCTCAAAATATCCTGCTGCTGAAAATACAAGCCGAAAATAAAAGCAACAAAATAAAGCTACATGCTCAAAGGAGCTTATTTATATATATTCCTAATGCTAATAAAATATTTTGCATGGGCTAGGTGAAAGAAAAATTCCACCATAGCCATTCAAGCAGCTCCCTAGATAGAAGCTCCTTCCTTCTGTCAATGATCATCAGCATATGGTGTAGCCGTGACAACAGAATGGTTACACTCTTCAACTCCTCCTTACAGGCTGGAGTTGAGAGGAAATAGGGCGGCTCCAAGGCATAGGGGAAATGCCACTCCATGTATTTGCAGACAGGGTCATCGAATGAGTGGCCATTTCCAAGGAATTGGCGACATATAGCCTCTTCTGCTACACAGTTGTTCACAAGCGGTTGAATGTCTCTGATAACCACAGGCAGGTGAATAACTGAAGTAGGTTCTCTAATCTCAGGTGGTGGCTGCTCACTGACTGGCTCTGAACAAAAGTAAGACTGCCCTTCTGGTTCTTTTTCCTCTTCTTGTTGTCTCTCCTCCAGGTCTGATTCATATTCATTATAAATAGGGACCATGGGGTAGTTCTGTTCTTCCTCGTATTGCTCAGCGTCTCCTGAAAGACTGAGGTGGTTGATTTCCTCGTGATAATTTTCTTTAGCGAGCAGAGGATAAGGCTCTGCGACCTGCTCTTGGAAGTCCAGCATATCGAGCTCAGACTCTGATTCGTAACTGTCATAAGTGGTCTAGCTTCTCTGACAAGAAAAAGGTGATATCGGGCTCTGCTGCTCCTCTTCCAGATAATCATCGAAGTCGGGGGGGAAAAAAGATTCTCCAACTTGCAGAAATGGAACTATCCCCTGCTCCTCCGTTTCGACCCCGAATGTAAACACATCGTGGGAAATATTGTGAAGGAAAAGAGAGCAATCCTCTTCCACGACTACCTCTTCATGGCTTTGATCTGAGACAGCAAGCTCATCGGGGGCAGATGCCAACTCATCTAATGAATCTTCAACAATCTCTTCAGAAGAGTTTCTCAGAGCGTCTGCCTCAAGGACTGGAAAATCCTCTGCACAGTCTTCATATTTCAACCCCTCTAATTGGGCAGAGAGATATTTCACCTGCTCCATCAGCTTACTCAGGGCACCATCCTCCTCCCTGG
>ML798509.1:316667-333051 GCA_009831015.1 Picea engelmannii | reverse complement strand
GTCTCAAAAGTCCATACATAACCAGATTAACAGTGCTTCATTAAAACTTTACAACCGAGAGCTCTGCTCAACCATCCCCCTTTACAAAAATGGAAAAAATGCCTACATATACTCAAAACAACAACAACAGCAAAAACAAGATGTTGCATTAAAAAACATTGCGTCTGCATGTCATCTGACAGTCTGCACATGCAGACCGGATGACCGTGCGCCTATGACAGACGCCATCTTAACTGCGCGCGGCTCCAGCAAGGGGAGTAGCTGAGCTATTAAGTGTCGAGCTAGCGTGTGCAAGATTTCCTGGCGAGTTGAGGACTTGACGCGGCCTTCATGAAAAGAACCAGTGTAGAGGACCATCTCGGGCAGGAACTCAGCCGAGACATCCATACTTTGCAATTAATGAGTAAGGAGAGGCCTCAACCACCCTCTCTTTTCTACATTCATTCCTGGAAGCTACCGGGATTTCACGTCGAATCGATGCCTGGGGAATGTAGTGCCCCCTCTCTTTGAATCTAAATTCGATGCCTTTGGCTTCCCCGTACAACCCCTTCTACTCCCTAGAGTGACCATGGGCTGTGACCCTTCGCATATCTACCAGAGTTTTGTCGGTGCTTCAGGGTTAGGGTATGAGAAAGGATTAGGATCTTTCTCTTTCAAAGTCGCGATGGGAGAAATGTCGGGAGGGCCTAACGGTCACCCTGCGTCCCTCCAAAATGAACGACTGAGATGGATTTTCGGCGCTTTGGGACCCGAGTGGCCAAATGTCAAACATAAGTGCCCCTCCCCCAGGCTTGCTCCTTTACGACCAGGTGCCAAAACCACGGGCCTGATTCTGGGCGCTATCGGCATTTCGGGGTTTGGGGTTTCGAGAAGTTAAGGGATGAGGAGCGCGTACCCCTCGAACTCCCGAATGTCGACGTGACACGGATGTGTGCCGCGCATCCCTCAGATGAACGAACCAGATAGTACGGTATTATACAGGGGGCTCCCCCCATTTTGCAGGCTCTCTTGATGTGACCTGGGGCTAATACCCTGGGCTAGGCGCCAAAGGCGCTTTCGGAGCTTCGCTGATCGGCGATTTCAAATGCAATGAATGGACAACTGCTTGTCTCCCGAATCGTCGATCCCCGATACGCCGACTGGCTGCCACTTGTCCCAACGAGATCGGACGATCCAGATTTGCTTTGAACCATTGGCACTGCCCTTCGTTCTAAACCCCGGGCAACTTGACAGCCCCGAAAACTCGATGACCGTCGATTAACTCTGTAGGCTGGATCTCGGCTGCCGACAACAAAACTTTGCTCTCTCGCTTGACTTGCTACTAAAAAAGGGATTCTCCCGTGCTGCGCTTGGGCGCTTCCTGCGTAACCTGCAGGTCTGGGCGCTCTTAGGCCCGAGACAAGAAATATCGCTAACAGTTTGTACATTCATACTCTAACCTGCATGCAATAAGGGTTTTGTTACCTACTGGATCAATAATCACGCAGCCTGCACCAACTCCTTCCTTGGATTTTGACCCGTCAAAGTAAAGAGACCATATCTGATTTTTGTAGGGTGCATATGACCATTGGGTGGAAGTTGTTGGCTGCATATATGTCACAATTTTAGACTATTGTTCCGGGTTAGTGATAGCGGAAGTTTCGGCCATGAAATTCCCGAAAAAGGTATCCATCCCTTGTATTTCGGGTGAATCGGCAGAAGGTGTAAATGGTTCATTGGGATCATTTAAATCTGTCACTGTGAACTTTAGGTAACGTTCACGATTTACCTTGATTCTGTTGGGATTTCCATTCTCGGGCAGCCACAAGTGAGACCAATCTATCGTGAAATAGACGTGTAGCTGTTCTGACCAGTCTCTGCTTAAAAACAAACCATAAACTTCTGGAATATCTACAATAATAATATCAATCACTTGATGAAATTTGGGGTTAGACGACAATCTTATAAGAACATTCCTTAATTCGCCTATAAATTTAACACTAGTTCGATTAAGTTGGATGATCTTTAAGGTGGATGGTTGAACTTCAGCATTAATCTTCTGACACACAGACCATGGCATTACGTTGGATGACGCTCTTGAATCTACCATACAATTGTGCACGTTCCTTTTGAAGATTTCAAAAGTTAACAAAAATGGAGGGTCATTTCTGCGAGTGCTAATGGTGGAGGCTTGTTGCTTTTTACCCACAGCCTCTAAAATTAATTTATCTACATTTGTTACATTATTTACACGAATGTCTCTTTTTTCGTGAGGGTCAGAAGTACTCTTAGCGGAGGCCTTCTAAGGAACTTTTGGGTTGTTTTGAAAACCTTTGTTACTGCTTGGATTGTCATTTTTGTTGTTCTCTGCGATATTCTTCAACATTTTTTGTAGCAGAAACGAGAATTTTAATAATTCATAAACAAAAATGTTAGCCCTTAACTTTTTTAGATCTTCAACTAAATCATAATCTAATCTTGGGTTCACATAATTCTGTTTAGTCTCAGTTTTTTCAGACTGTTTTGGGGGCAAAGTCGTAGTGTTTTCAGAAGAAGGCTTATTTGTTGTCTTACTCCTAGTATTGTAAGGATGTACTGTCTCGAAATTATCTTGAAAAATGCTATCCGAGAAGTGTCCAAAAATGTTCGGAGAGGATTCATCTTCTTCTACTATCTCTTGTTCAACTACTTCCTCAGGGATCTCAGGCAGCATCAAGTTATCCTGTGTTTCTAGAATCGTTTGAATAGCGAATTGCAGGCCTTCTAGATTCAAGCCTTCGGTATTTGAATTAGGTCGGTTCATGGGAAAAGGATTCCTAAACTAGGGTTTATAAGGCCCTTTGCTCGAAGAAGCTTCTTCAGCCGTCCTTTTCAAATCTATAACTTGATTTGACAGTTTTTGAACGACTTTTTGTAAGTTTTCTAGATCAGATCTTTCTGGTTGTGTTTTGTTTTGGGCAGGTATAGGGAGGATTTCGATTTTCTTTTTGGAAAATGAACTAGTCTCTATTTCGTTGCTAGTAGTGTCTTTTAAGTTGAGGATGTCTTTCTCAATCTGACTGGCCTCTTCGAAGGCTTCTAACAGCGTGTCTTTCCTAGATCTCTTTACCCAAATGGCTATACTTTGATGTAAGGCTTTCGTATAATATGCTATGATAAGATTCTCAGCAGGCATTGAATCCGTAGGGATTCGGTTCTTTAGTGTTAAGAATCTTTGGTTAAAGTCTTTGATTTTCTCTTTGGGGTTCATTCTTAAACTAGAAATCTCCATGACTAGAACTTCAGGGGACTTGTCGTCTCCAAACTTCTCAAGAAATCTGGATTCAAACTTCTCCCATGACACGATGGTATGGGGCTATTGGGCAAAGTACCAGGTAGAGGCATTTCCCTCGAAGGTGTAGGGAAACAATCTATAGACTACATCTTCATGCTCGACACTACGAAGTGTAATGGCTAACATAAACTTTTTGATGTGATCTTCGACGATCTGTTTAGAATTTGGGTCAAATTTAGGGAGCCACTTCTCCGGGTGTTTGGGTAAGGAATGCTGAGGCTCGGGCACGACCACTACATCTTGGTCGAGCCAGGGTCTGGTGGGATTGTTCTAGTTGGCCATTGGTTTGGGCGGTGTCGAAGGTTGGGATGAGGAACTGCCTTCATCAGAGGATTCTTCTCTATAAGAAGAAGGGGATGAAGGAGGTGGTGAGGGTGGTATACCAAATCCTCCTGCTGCAGGAGTGAGGATTGGATTTGTATCGTTTAAAGTGAGGTTAGTGCCCCTAAGTTTTTCTCTAATATCATAGAAATCTAATGCTTGGTCCAAAGGTCAGTTTGGTTGTCTTAAACGGGCGAGGGCACTGTGTGTTTTTATGAGATATTGGCAGACAATCTCTTGTACGTCACCACCTATAGGATTTGGAGTTACTGGTTCAATTGTGATCTGTAGATCGTCGTTTGATGTGGTTGTTGTTTGAGGGAAAATATTGTCATTTGAATGACTTCTAGTCACTATAAGTGAGAGGGTAGGTGGTGGAGGAGTCTTACGACCACCTCGTGCCATTAATAATTTTCAGGCCCTCCTTCTAGCGCCATTTGTTGACGGGCGAAATTGACCGCTCGTCAATAGGAGGAGTGAATCCAGTCCGGGGTTGTCTAAATAACCCAATCCATTTGGATTAATCCACTCCGACAGGTTTAGCGGCTCCGTTAGCCGGTCTAAGTCCTACGAAAGTGAAAAAACAAAAAAAACTAAAGAAACTAACTAAATGAAAAACAACTGCTGAAAACTATATACAGTCTAAAATATATTCTATTAGAATATATGTACAGTATTCACAAAATGCAAATTTTGATCGAAATCTGCGAAAATCATATATGAATTGACAGTGAAGCTATCATTCAGTGTTTTTGATTTTTTTTTTTTATAACTTTTATAAACAAGAAATAAAATAGCAGCTATCTAGTTGAGAAATAGAAATAACAAGCAATACAATGTATCTAGACTACAGGAAATTCTTATATTAATTAAACTAATAAAATGCAACCAACAAACTAACATGTAATCGCATCTCCTATGTGTTATGTGCATAACATTTACGTTCGTTGTTTAATGAGGCCAACCCACACCATATTTTCCAAATGCTTCTCGTAAACGGGAAACAATAATGACCGAATGCTAATAACAAAACAAGTAAGAGATGTAGTAACAACAATTTATAATCTGACAAATGATCATATTAAGATAATTCTGGCTATGAACATTTGTATATAACTGCTCATCGAATAAAGAAGATTAACCTTCTAATTATCGAATTATAACATATTAATTGTTGTATATAAAATGAGAGACATAAAACATGGACACTATATAAATCCCATCGCATCAACCTGTAACAAATCATGGTATCTAAAGTAGTCAAAATTTGATTACAAATTGAAATGAGCAAAACTTGAACAAAAATATGATATATAGAAGCTAAAGCTGTGCAAATATCCACTTTCATTCAAGTCTGTCAATCACAAATCCATAGTTTCTGCTCCCAGACAGCGATGGGTCTTAGTTTACAAAACAATACATTTATAAAGGCCACATGATCAAAACATTTCCTGTGGAAATCATCAAATTTGTTCCAAAAATTATGGGGAATACAATCTCCCAAATTCCCATTGTTATCCAAAACTAACAGCCTATTCTAAAACCATGTAAAGAAATAACATGTTCAGAGATGCCACTAGCGATTCAATCTCCTTCAGAAATCATATGTACATGTAAACGCACAAGAATACACGATTCAGATTGCATTTTAGTTTTAAAATCAAAGCATTCGAATTTTAGTAACTAGCTACAGAATCTCACGATTTTGTAACTAGTTATTATTATAACTAGAATCGTGTTTTATCGAATCAATCAAAACAGAATAGATGCAATTTGAGCAAACAAATCTTGTATTCTAATTCAAAACAAAAACAAAATCATCTTAAAATTATTTTTAAAATACAATACCTTAGATTCAGGGATTTGTTTTAATCAAGCAATTTTCAAATTCACAATGGCAGTGGCCGCTTCCACATTCTTAAAGACAACAAAGCCCGTGGTTTTTTGTCTTTTATCATTAGCTTGAGCTGCATTTTACAATCTGTCGTTTTCTTTTGTTAGCACATTCACCCGGTCCTCCAAGGACTTTATATGAG
The DNA here is from genome assembly GCA_009831015.1 of Picea engelmannii. Classification (NCBI taxonomy): domain Eukaryota; kingdom Viridiplantae; phylum Streptophyta; class Pinopsida; order Pinales; family Pinaceae; genus Picea; species Picea engelmannii. Next base: position 327,381 of record ML798509.1, on the reverse strand, counting down.
ACTGAAGCAAAGGGACGTCTCTGTAATACCGGTCGAGCCACGACTGACATTCGTTGCACTGTGGACAAATATACTGTGTATTAACGGGTGAGGAAATTTTCATTTGACTTGTAGGTTCTCTGTCGAGTTTGATCCCAGGGAAGTCAGGGTTGTTTCTAAGACACCGTGGGAGGTTCGTCACATAGTCATAGGGCTCAACTAAGCAAAGTCCATGTGAATATGGATACTCTTCATTTAGAAACCGTTCAATTTCGGAATCGGAATCTTCGCTTAACAGAATTGGTTTTTGGTCTGTGTTTTCTTTAGGTTTATTACGGGCACATCGTGAAACCCAGCGCTCGGCCTTTTTACTCTTGTAATTGATATCACTGTTACCTTTACACTTTTTCTTTGCAAACTTTTTAACAGGCTTACCACCATCTTTTGGATATGAATCAGGCAGGGTGTCAGGTTGGGTAGTGTCCAGGTAGGTCGATCGTTTAACATAGGGAAATAGCGAAGGAGGGGGAATGACAGGCTCGGAAAGGGTTTCTGTAACAACAGACTTGTCAACTTGTCCTATTTCAATACTAGCAAAACCATTCCTTGACAAGAAGGCGTCCCAACAATCGCCATTTAACTTCAACTGATGAACCATAATAATTTTAATCAAACAGTGGTGGAACAGGTTGGAGTCGACTTTCTCCCTTTTAAAACACTTTGCCATTTTGTATAAACTCCGAAGAAAAAAATATGACATGTTTAAGGGAAAATCGATAAAACTCATGAGAAACCGCAAGTGGTATAAGAAAACCAAACCGTATCTACCCTCACAGGTAACGAACTACTTGACAATAGCTAACAAATCGTGCCATCTAGGTTTTAGAGTTGTAACGGGCATACCTTTGTCGTAGTTGTTAATCTTCCTTGAGGTAAACAATAGTGACCAGGGAACTTCGTCAACCTTTGAGTTTTTAAACCATCTTTGTCCCATGGCTGGCAGAATTGTGGCTGAGCTAATGAAATCTTCATTTAACTCAAGCTGGACGTCTCCAATTTTGGCTCTGCAACCATCGAACGTTAGCATGAATTGTTGAGCAACTTCCAGGTTAAAACCCTCAAATTTCTCAACAAAAACCCGCCAACCATTCCTCTCTAAATCTTCTCGGGCATTATCAAACAACAACAAAGTCTAGACACCGTTGGGTTCAATTCTCACTACAGGAGCCATGGCTAATAGCACAAAATCAACAAGGTATTTGGCGATAGGGTTTGACAGGATGGAAACAGAACCATTTTCCCGGAGCTTCCCCAACACGATGCAAAGGCAGCTCGAAATGCAAGGGAGGAGCGTTAATGCTATGCGTGYGAGGATAGTGGTGTAGATTGAGGCCATGCAAGAACATCATATCGGGTTGTACTTGGAACGRCACCTTGGTGTAATGGTACACACAAATCATAACAGTGTATATCCAAAAAAAATTGATCAACATGTCAAATGAACCATTGCATATCCACGATTTGACCCAAAAATCAATATGTCGAATAAACCATTGCATCRAAGATTTTATAAATCAAAACCATATTAACAATAGTCCAATGCATAAATGGGTGATGTTTTGATACATATGTAACTAGCGATGTGTTTGAGGGMAAGGAGTTATAACCATGTAAACAATTAGGTTCAKGATAAACCAAATGAACATTAATCCTTTGATGTAATCAACATGAATTCGAACTATGGGTTTTCATGCTTGCAGTCGTGAAAACGAAAATGAAAAGCAGGTACGCAAAAAGTGAAGGACAATGATTTCGTTTCAAAAGTTGTGACGAGTAATGAGGGGTTAAAAACCATGTGTAGGCAGCTTGTAAAAAAAAACATAGAGATTAATATGGCTGCCAACACAAACCAGGTGCAAAAAAATCCTAGACAGGGGTTTTTGACAGTTCTGGAGCCATTGGAGCTGTTATTTTTTCCATTTGAGCATTGTATTTTTTTTTTTTTCACATATTGAACACTTAATGAAAGAGGACCATTGGAAGCTAGAACATGAGCTGTATTCCAAGAGAGGGTTGAACTCCTTTATCATTTTTTGTGTTATGTGTGTTATTTGATTGTTGTTAATCTCTATTATTTCTACAATTTTATGTTCAAAACTCATTAAAAATCTTTGTGCTTGAAAATTGATCCATTTCCCAAGACACATAAAATTTCACTCGCATGTTGTGTAAGCCTTCAATTTCATATTAGTATAGCTATAACATATGTCCCCTAATGTGTGAGGTCATAGGAGCAATCAATGGCTGAAATACATTATAATATATTTACCAGTAGGAAGGCACGAAGTCGAGTGAGCCCGGGACCAGATTTCGGGAGCATGCCATCTGCAAAATAACAATAATCTCTCTGAGGTGGGCATACCCATATTTCTTGAGATGAACTAATCATGGCTTCCAATCAATTACATTGTAGATCCATGTCATATAAATGTCTATATAAAGTGTAGCCGCGAGAAATACACAGCGAATCTACATCTCAAAATTATTCGATGATATTCAAGTACAATATAATATGCATCATCAAAAAGTATTGATTCTTGTGGCTAGAGATGAGGACACCATAGCTCGAGAAACAACTTCAAGATATTCAACAGCTCATGTAGGAGTATAATAGGAGTGTAAGACTCAGTACTCTGAGGTTTTCGACATGATGTCGGGGAAAGACTAGAGGATCTCGATCATCAGGCACATAACTTCATTGATTTTGAATCCGGACTTGACTGGACTCTCAGGATGGGCGACACATGAAGGTCAAGAGACAAACTGCAGAATGGCCGACTCAGGTTGGATAAAACTTCCCTTGGACAAAATCATGAAAGATGATCAGATTCGGGCAATGTAATATTAACATAATACTGTGATGCAAGAGGCACCACAAACTCTCCATATGTTTGGAAGAGTAAAGAAACAAAGGAGGACATAACTCTATGTAGCAAGAAAAACATCCTAAGGTCACACTAGATCCCAATGCTTGGTGAACAAACGAAAGGATGTGCTTTGTCCAAGGGTGACTATCTTGCTTCCGAAAAAAAGAATTGATATATCCCGTCCCTCTTTTTGGAATATTTGATTTTTTTGTCTTTTTCAATTTTTTAACGAGCTTGAAAAAGAATAAAAGAATGTTACGTTACAGAGGAGGAATGAGTGTCGCGGGAAAGAAAACTATTTCTAGACACATGGAACATATTGATGCTCAGTGCAAGGAGACATGTGTAGGATAAGGACACTCGAGGAAAATTCCTCCACGGGTCAAGGTGTCAGATCGCCAAGGGGAAAAAGTGTTGCAAGGCTTGCATTTAGGGAATGCTTTGAAGGTTCAGTTGAGAGCAACATGGAGTTGACATTAGGCCAAAGACGCAAACATAAGACCTGCAATGTGATTAATCATGACACAACAAGACTCCTTCCATGTGAATTTTTATGAGCCTAGATAAGGTAAGCTCGATGGATTTTTCACGTTTAGAGAGTCTGAAAAAATGCTAAAAGAAGACTCTAGGGATTTCCTTTTTCGAAATTTGTCTAGTCGGTTTGAAAAAGGGTTAAAATGATACTGAAAAGACGTCTCTTCAAAACCATTTTAACGAGTGTTATTAAGACAATGTCACTCAGCTATCTTTTCAATTTTAAGGAGTCTGAAGAGAGCTTAACTATGGACTCACAACCTTTTTCTAAGTTTAGTCTCCTTAGCCCGAAAAAGTATAAAATATACCTTAGGAGAACTCTCCCGGCGAGACAATTCTCCTGAGGTGTACCTCTTTCCTGGATAATATATTGGCTGGAAAGAGGGTTAAAATCATGTCGAATAGATGTTCTTTCTAGACCAATTAACGAGTGTGAAAGTAACAAGGTCACTCGGCAATCTTTTCATATTTATGGAGTCTGAAAAGATCTTAACTATGGACTCTGGGGGGGTTTATTTTTCGTAATTAATCTCCAGGGCCTGAAAAAGAGATAAACCAAAACCAAGGAGACTCTCCTGGAGAGACAATTCTCCGGAGGCGTACCTCTTTCCTGGATAATCGATTGGCTGGAAAAAGGGTTAAAATCATGTCCAATAGATGTTGTTTCTAGACCAATTAACGAGTGTGAAAGTAACAAGGTCACTTGGCGATATTTTCATATTTATGGAGTCTGAAAAGAGCTTAACTATGGACTCCATGGGGGTTCCTTTTTTGTAATTAATCTCCACGGCCCGAAAAAGAGATAAACAAAAACCAAGGAGAATGTTCCTTTTTCAAAAAATTAGTTCCTCGGGCCCTAAAAAGGGTTAAACTTACCCTTGAGAATACTCTTCTAGCGAACCGAAGTTCCTAGAGCATACCTTTATTCATATAATTATCCATCCAGACCGAAAAAGGGGTAAACTACCACCAGACAAATGTGCCTTCAAATTTGAGTTTGGCAAGCGTGAAGGAAGACAAGATTGCTCGGAAATATTTTCAATTTTAGTGAGTCTGAAAAGGGATTAAAGAAGACTCCAGGGGGGTTTCTTTTCTCAAGTAATCCATACGAGATTGAAAAGAATAAATACAGTCTCATAGGATGTTGCTTTCAAAATTTAAGCGAGATTGAAAGACAACAAACCATGTTCATTAGGGAGTCCCGTGGGTAAGGCCAAGAATGATTACTAGAAATAATAATGAGGCTTCAATACATAATCATGGAGGTACTAATGTCCCCGAGCTATAGGATAGTCGGTGACGGAGTGTGTTGTTAAGGCGCTCTGTGATGTTAAAGTCACCAATTCGAAACCTGCGGGGACAAAAAATCCATCCATGTTAAGGGTTGGTGTGGCTCAGGCTAGGTGCGATCCTTGGGTGATTTTGACGGCTTACATGCCCCTGAGTCACGGTTTCTTAGCCATAGGTTAGTCCCACATGTCACGAACAAACTAACAAACAAAAAAAATCATGGAGGGACTAACAAGGACTCCAAATCTTATAGATAAAACTAATAGCATGGATGCCAAAATGCAACAAAGGATCTACCTAGGGCGTCCATGTAGAGGTAGGCTCTACCACCTAATTACGACACTTCTAAAGTAGCAAATAAGGTTTTGTGTCGCAATTTGGTGGGATCGATCCTAAGGTGAAATGAACCAAGCAACAGATAATGCAAAAATGAAAGTAAGGAAAAACCTAAGCTATATGTCAGTTTCGAGGTCAATACCTATCAGAACGAATCGATACGCTGAACAAAATTCAAATAAAAATGCCTCCAAGAACCTACATATAAGGCCAATAACACTCATCCATAAGTTAATATATCCAATATAGATAGAAACTTCAGAAAATAAGAGGTGTTATTGAATACAAAACTTGAAAACAACAAACCTGGACTTGTACAATATGTATAAGACAACGCGTAGCCTTACGACTCATGCATGGTAGTAGTTCAGTTAGAGCCCACTGCTAAGCTTTGACCAAGAGTCTCTTCGATAGTCAACCTGGAAAGTCTCCCAAAAGGGAAGAAAACACAAACCACGATGTAAGTATTCCCACGGTATAGAAACTGTAGTCATGGATTCAAGGATAGTCTCATTCGAAGGCAATTCAAAATATGATAAATCACGTGAACAAGGAGGGTTGACAGTCACAAAGGGAAAATAAAACTCACCATATTACATATAACGATGGAGGTTTTGTCCAGGACCAACAAATTCTATCAGCGAAGAATCACAAGCACAAAGGATTGAGGATCTACAAATAGTGATATTAGACTCAAAAGGAAACTCAAGATCACTTGGACCAAGAGGGGGAAGCAAGGGCTCCCATGCTCCCATTGGATAAACTAATGGATCAATTGTTGAGACCAACTCTCGAGAAGCAAAATATGAGTGAACAAGTTCCTTCTCGGGAGAAATTGAACATCAAGGATAAGACACCACATAATTAACCCATGGCGGGGTAGAGTCTACATGAACACTAGGAACATATAAAGGGGAATCCTAAAATAATGTTGAATTAGGATGGTGATTATTAGATTCCAACTGGTCGATAGTGACAATGCTTCCATTGTGAGGGAAATGCATCACCCGGAAGAGCGTAGACACCACAACATTCATAGAATATACATAATCACGTCCAAGAAGCATATTGAAATCTAACGAGCCTTACACCACTATAACATCGACAAGGACAGTCTTCCCACCTAATGAGATAGGCAATTGAGGAAGAATACCCAAATATTACTAGGATGTCTGTCAAAATCCAACAACTCATGCGAAGTAGTCACAAGCTCGAGAGAACCCAAAGCTTGCCAAGCCGAGGAGGATAAAATACTTGTAGAGGCTCCTTCATCTACAATACACCGGTAAAAAAAATTGAATTAACTTCAACCCTTATTTGGAAATGTGCAGAAGAAGGAAGGCGAGGCTCAACAAGGTCATTCCAATCAAAGGAAACCATCCTAGGACTTGGAGGGGGCATGCTCAAAGTGAGCGGAATGCCCCCTTGTTTTGAAAGTATTGAACTAAAAATGTTAAAAACATAGTCGGTAGACACATCACTCCCCAAGAGAAGAGTGGGATCATCCAAATATTGCATCAGCATGACCACTTTGCTATACTCTATGCTCTCTAAGAGAAGAGTGGGATCACCCAAAGATTTCATTAGCATGACCACGTTGGTAGACTCGACACTCTCCAAGAGAAGAGTGGGATCAACCGAAGATTGCATCAGCATGACCACTTCCTCAACCACTAGCTGAATAGGCTGCGAGACAACATGGTATAAAGGCCTTTCACCCCCCAAAAGAAGAGTGGGATCAACCATAAATTGCATCAGCATGACCAATTTCTCAACCACTGGTTGAATAGACTGTGAGGAAACCTCAGAAGACTCATAATTAGAAGAGCTTGCAGATAGGAACCACAATATTTGTGCCTCTGGAAGGTCAGGGTATAAATGAGTAAGGTGATCTCCCTTGCAAAGATTACAAGGGAACTTAGACTTACATCTTATCCGTCTAGGTTTCTGAAAAGAATCAATGACCCCAACATGACTGTAAGTGGTTGGTTATTGGCCCCCAGCATGACTTGCAGAGGTTGGGTGCTGGTCTTCAACATGAATTTCATAGGTCGACGACCTATCTCCAACATGAATCACAAAGGTTGGTGATTTCTTCTTCTTATTCTTCCTCTTTCCATTTCGTTTAGACTTCCGGTTACTAGTAACTCTACTTTCACTAGAGAAGGCAGTAGGAGGAGGAGGAGAATTTTTTAATGAAGGAACATCAACATGATGCCCATGCATAAGATTGTTAACACAGAAGCATCAAGAGCATTCGGGACATTTGGAATGGTACCCAACCAAACCGGTAGTCCCACATTCAACCCATGAATGTACAGCGTGGCCATCAAAGGGACACCAATGTTTCCAAAGAAAGGAAAAGCACAAGAATCCCCTTGTGAAGGGGTCCTTTGGTTGGTATCATCAGGAACTTTTTCCATGGAGATATTATGCACAGGTTCTTCCCTTGCGGGATCGTTCAAGTCTGTAAAAGTCTCACACACTGACTATGGTGAACTAGTGGTACAAAAAACAACGCCTATAAAGAGGCGGCTCCACGTTTCTAAGAGGAAGATCAAAAATTCCTCACGACTGATGGAGTGGGTGGTCTACCACCTTAGGTCAGAGACCCAAATCAATGACTGACTAACTCACTATGGAAAAATAGGGAGCACAAAGCACACCACTAAGAAGAAAAACCTAAAAAGATACAAACCAAACAAACTACCCTTCTGAATGCTTCTGAACCAGGGAGATGAAGTCCTAATCATCCAAAGAATTCATAAAGGGAAACGACTGGCCAAGAGAAGAAATTACCGAGAAATCCAACCAACAGTCCCTTCAGGTGTCACCCAAAGAGTACAGAGTCTTCCTCAGGTACCGTGATACACCCCTCAAAGTCACTTGTGTGTTGACCTATATAATGGCAACTAGGCCACCAAATTGTAATCAACAACCAGGGGGGTACAATCAACAGTCGGGCAAGTGTATGGGTGGGGTAACTAAGCCCAGAGATCCTTCTGAGGCCTAAAATGAAATAGGGCCAGAATCACTCTTAGAGTACCTTGGACGGATCCAAGTGTGTCAGAGTTTTGACACAGGTTAGGCCAGTAAAGCTATAGGATTCGCCCCCAATAGACACTCTCCTAAATGCTTTGCCGGGATCAGGAGTGGATATCTTTGTCATTGTCCTCCACGTGGCCTCGTGTTTGACTTCTGTGTGAGAGGAGATTCCTGAATTGAGTAATTACAAAGTGGGTTTTTCACACCCTAACACAGACACCTAAGTTAAGTTTTGGTTGGCCTTGGAGAGTTTACCTCTCCACACCTAATCCAAGGCCCTAGCCTAAGCTATTGGTGAACCCTAGAAAAAGTGTTAATAATATATTTTAGATTAGCGTGTTTGTTTTAGGGGATTTTCTTACTCAAGGAGTGGAAGTGAAACTTATGTTTTTTGAGACTCTTGTGAAAAAGAAACTAATAAGAACATTGGCAAATAAAACTTTACAATAATCCTTAAAACGAAAAAGAGTTTCAAGAAACAAAATGCATGAACAATCCTTCAAACATAAAGATGTAATATTTTCTCCTTTCCATGCAAGATGCACAATGCAACTTTTGAGTGAAACAAAAGAGAAAATGAAAGGATTTTATTTCTTATTTTTCTTTTGAAATGCTTTCAAGATGAGAAGAAAACACAACACTATGCTAATTTCTTTTTCTTTTTCAAATAACAATGCAAAGAAAGAAAGAGACCTAAAAAACTAGGCTTTTTTTTTTTCTTCCAATCAAAGTAGAACTAAAAAAGGATGCTAAAAGAAACTTCACAATACACAATTCATGCCCCTCCCCCTCCATAAGGAGGGATTTTGTTTTTAAATGCAACTCATTTTTCTTAAAAAATCAAGTTAAAAATAAGCCAAAAATGCTTGGAAACACAAAGAGACAAGAGAATTTTTTTTTCATGAACAATATGAGCTTGCAAACTGTCTAAACCCCAAACAACATAGGCTTTTGGAACTCAGGAAGACCTAGGAACCAAAATTTTCCAGAAAGAAAAGGAAAATCTTTTGAAAAAAATCTCCAAAACAACAGAGACGTGTGTTGTGCATGACCATCCTGCGTATGTACGTGGGTTGTATATAATGCAGACCACATATGTACATGTGTTGTATAGAGAACATGATGCGTACACCTCTATAAATTTTCAAAAAAAGAAAAACTTTGGACAGACTACTTGGGCAAGGGAAGCTCGTAGCACCTGGAAGGTGACCAGAGACCCAACCTGACTCGGAACACTCAGAAAAATAAAAAAGAAACTAAAAATCAAATCTAACCAGGATCTCCCACTAAGACCCTAAATAGATTCCCCAGTGGAGTTGCCAATTCTGCTAGTGGGTAAAATCCCCCTATTACTATACCAGGGTCAAAGTACAGGTAGAGCACTGATCTCCCTTAAAAGGCATATCTATTTCTGAACTACCCCAAACTATCTGAACTTAAAAGACAAGAGAAAGTAAAGTAGGTGTACCTTAAGTCCTTTCGGCTGATGTAGACCTCCTTCGCCTTTGTAGTTCCTTGGGTTTCTGGTCTCCTCCCAAATCTTACTTGCAAACAACTTAGATAAACAAAGCTACAAGATATTTTATCTCTACTTATCAATGTTAGTATTTAGATGTAATATAGATGCATCAATCAATTAAGCATAAAGGACACAATGTGTTGGGATGAAAAAAGAACTCTTTTATTCAAAATGAAAATTAAAATATTACAACCTTCTCATCGGCAGGCGCTCTGCAAACCAGGTTTGGGCTCCTCTTACTACTGCTCCAAGTGCATCATTCCCAAGCTACCTCTCACAATCAACTAATCTCTTTGGGAAAATGGAAGGGATTCTATAGGAAAAGGGTTGGAGATGGAATGTTGAGGCCAAATATCAGAAAGGGATGCAAAGATTGGGCTAGAAGGGGAAGGGATTTTGGCAGAGTTTCTTTGCTCTCTTGCTTAATTCTGGAATGAGACCCCAAGACTTCTTTTTATATGAAAAAAAGATGGTTATTCGGTTTGGGGATCGGATACAATGGCTAAAATGGATGGGAAACCCTCGATAACCCGTAAACTCCGTTGAATTCCTTGCAATTTTTTATTTTTTGCAACTTTTGGAGGTAAACACAGGTTGTTTAGCATGCACCCTGCATATGTACGCAGGTTGTTTAGTATGTAGCTAGAGTGTGTATGCGGGAAGTAATGCAACAGGGTCCGTACATGCTCCAAAAAATGGTTTTTTAAAGAGAAATCCTCAGCAGTAATTTGGAAAATTGTGTAAGTGAAAAAGCCAATGCCATGTATGCATAAGTAGGGAATTTTATGGCTATAACAATTCATAACTTCACTCAAGCACCTACGTGTAAATTCCATGGATTCTATGCACAATTGTATAGTTTGTTATGCTGAATCAACACCTTATGGGAGAAATGTTTGATCGAATGTATTTTTGGTTTGAAGCCGAAGGGAAAGATAATTACTCTGTCAAGTTAGGAATGGTCCTGTATCCATGAAAAATATTTTGTTGATCTGGTTAACCGCGAGGTAGAGTTTGATATATATATATATATATATATATATATATATATATATATATATATATATATATATATATATATATA
>ML798509.1:238084-248416 GCA_009831015.1 Picea engelmannii | reverse complement strand
CCTATAAAAGGAAGAGTCCTCCCTCATTTAAAACCATTGGATATTAATGAGAAACTTGGCTTAATATTTGTTTGAGAATATATTTCTTTTCTTTGTTAATGTTTAGTCATTTTCAAGGTTTATATAAGCACTTTTAAAGGCTTTTTTGGAATAAAAATGTTGCTAGAAGGCCAAAGAATTAAGGGTCAAATGCTCCACTTGGGAGGGTTCTCAAGGTAAGTTCTCTAACCTTACCCCTTTGATCATTGAAGTTATTGTTCATGCATTAAGGTAGGACATTTGATGGCTCTATCCTTTTGCTTGACCAACCTTTCAGTTCACCTTGATAATACTAGGAAAGGTTTTCATAATGTGTTATCCTCAATCGAGATTGCATTGAGCCTCATTGACTTATATTAGTTCAAATCATGCTAACTAGTTCTCAAAGAAACATCTATATGTTGATCACGAGAGGGTTTGAAAATCATTTTTAATTTAAGTAGAAATTGATCACTTTTATGGATGCCCTAATGCATACTTTGCTTGGAATGGTTGAAATCAATACAACATAACTAAGGTTGAAAATAACTTTTATTGCAACATTTGGAAGGAGTGTTGTTCTAGCTTATTATAAACTATCATTGGTTGTATTGGAAGGTCCAACAACCTCATTCAAAGTGAAATCGTTGCATGTTCTTTATTGTTGTTCTGGGATTTTTCTAGTATTCCTTTTTCTGCAGAGATTTATTGTTGTGCGGGGCTGTTTGTAACCCTCCTCTTTTTCCAATGTTTCGAGGATTTCATTATAGTCATTTCCATAGGTGTCCAAACGACTTTGAAGAGAGATAAATTACCTAGTTTCAAGCCTTGACATTACCTCTTATGTGGTATCCAAAAATCTATCCAGGATTGTCATAAAACTGCAGAAGTATTCCACTTTCATTGGTGATTAAAGTGTTGATGTCTTGCAATGTTTTTATGACACCTTGTTTTTCACATCCCAAAGAAGCCAAAATATGTTAAGGAATTCCAAAGGACCTTGTAATTAGTCCAATCGTTGACTCCTTTCACTATTGTATGAAGGTTTGTTACCATATTTTGTTGTGGTGTTTGCATGTATTTTGGCTTGGTTGGTTGACCACGATACATTCCTACCCTAACCACCCCAAACAATCTACCCAAACAGTGAAACATTTATATTGTTTTCTAATTGAGAGGTTCGTTTCATGCTACAATCATGGTTCCAAAGAATTGATCTATATTGTATGATGAGAAACATATTAATTTCTAAGTGTTGATGAATGAATGATAAGTTTGGTTAATGATATAATTTTTGTGCCTTAACATATAATAATGAAATTTGCTAATCTGGTAGCATTGTATTTATTCTAAACTTATTAGATTGAGATTGTTTCCTTATTCTCTCTTTAAAATAGTGACACTTCATGTGTTTCATGGCATATACTTATTGAATGGATGAAAACTTATATTGGTTATGAACTTGTTACAATGATGCTCTATTTCATTGCTATCATAACAACCCAATTTCATGCTTAAATGTTTCATAAGTACTTGTTCATGCTTCACTTCTTGCACATATGAAATTTTCTAAATGACAACTATCTTGTGAATGAATATATACTTTTTACTTAGAAAGTTTCACCTTGAACATTGTATATTGCTTTATCACTAATTATGAGTAATGGTGCATTGGTGTGTTGTGTTGAATAAAGTAAGTGTTTTCCTTCCAAGCATTCATTGAGAATTTTCTTCTCTTACTTTTCTTGAAGCATCAGTTTAGAGAAGTCAACCCAAGTCAAACAAGTCCTTTTCCTCACCTTTCTAGAAATGAAATGATAGGACTTAGTATTAGCCCCCTAGGAAAACCCTCCTTATGTTAGAAACCTTGGCCTAGAAATGTAGAGGCAAGGGCACTAAGGTGATAGTGGGCGGCTTCCCTATCTATTTCCTCAAGCTCTCCCTCGTAGGGTAGGACTTTCCTTTGGCGAGAGTTTAAGAGGTAACATGAGAAATTTAGCTAGAAACACCTCAAGCGTGTGTTTTTAAGAAGGTATTTAATGGCACCATATTAAAATGTATAACCCATGAGTAAATATAAAAAAATCATATAAAATCATATATAAGGCCATCAGAGTTTATTTTAACAACAAAGCAATAATTTCTTTGGAAGGTTTGAGTATTTATTTTTCCTCACCTTTTTAGGACAAAGAAGGCTTTGAGGCTAGGGAGATGTTAAATATGTAAATCTAAGTTAGAGTATTGTTTTTTATATAATTGTGTAATCGTTTTAAGAAGATAGTTAGTTTGAACAGTCGGGTCAGTCAACTGACTCAACCAACCAACCAACAACTTCACTTGGATGACCTCTTTAGTGTGCAATCATAACACCTTCTATAATTGGCTCAAAAATCAAATTTTATATTTTTTACTCAAAAATAAAATTTTCATTTTTTTTAAAATAAATTGTTGTCGTCACAATTTCGATGCACCATAGAAATTTTGTGATGCACTTTCTATACAAATCACGAAAAATTGTATAGGAATTTCATGGAAATATACCTTGTTTTCGTCTTAATTGCGACGACTCGTAGAAATCTTGCAACAAACTTGCTATACAAATCACGAAAATTGTATAGCAATTTCATGGAAATATACCATGTTTTCATTGCAATTGCGACGACCTGTACAAATCTTGCGACGAACTTGCTATACAAATCGTGAAAATTGTATAGGAACTTTGTGGCAATATACCCTGTTTTCATCTCAATTGCGATGACTCGTAGAAATATTGTGACGCACTTGCTATACAAATCACGAAAATTGTATAGCAATTTTGTGGAAATATACCTTGTTTTCATTGCAATTGCGACGACCTGTACAAATCTTCCAACAAATTTTCTATACAAATCACGAAAATTGTATAGCAATTTCGTCGCAATATACCCTGTGTCTATCGCTCTTGCGATGACCGCTTCAAAAGCTAATTCATCACAAAATTTTTACTTACTTTGCCTATATTGTCGAGTGTGCGATGATCTCTCTTTATTGTCACACTTGCGACGATAGCTCTACATTGTCTCATTTGCGACGATTTCCCTACTGTGTCACTCTTTTGACGATTTCTTTACTTAGTCGTTATGACGACGATATTTATTCTTTTGTCGCAATCATGACAACTTCCCTACTATTGTCACTCTTGCGATGTTAATCCAAGTTCGTCGCACCTGCCATGTCACGTGAAGCGACATTTGGGAGACTCAATATTCATCGCAATATCCACGACATAGCATCACAAGAGCATCGAATTGGTCGTTGCAAAATGACCCAAATTTGCTAGTGATCGGTTATAATCAAGCATTCAGTGTTCATTTCCAATGCTAGAATCATCCCTTGAATTAGTGCTTCATGCTCTGCTTCATTTTTGGTACATGAAAATTCCAATATGATAGCATGTGGATATATGACTTTATCGGGACTTTGAAGTACAATTTCAACCCCTCTCCCTGAGCTTGAGCATGTGCCATCAAATGACATTCTCCAATATCCAGTAAAAGAATAAACTTCTTGTTTCAAACTTTATGATTCCTCCAAATAAAGCATAGCATAATTTCCAATACTTGTGTCTATATAATCTTGCATCATTTCATTCTCTTTCCTTTTAAATGAAAATGGTTTTATGGGATCACGAGGAACTTTCAGGATTGTCCCATCTTTGTTCAACAGCATCATGCAACTACCATCATTCATTATGTAACCACCGATCATTCAATATCAATCTCTTCCAAGGACTACTCCATATGCTGGGGGAAGATCAACCACTATAATAGTGAAAACGGTGATAATATAGGGAGCAGTAATAATCTAAGCATAGAAGTCCTTGATTTCTCCATAGGTTGGTACCTTTATGGAATCGATTGCATAAATACTTTCGTCTGTTTCATAATATTTGGTACATCTCATACCAATTGCTTCCATTACTTCCAAGGGCATGATATTATTCGTCACTCCAGAATCTATCAAACAATCGTGAAGAACAACATCATGATTTTCAATCGAGATATAAAAGGGAGGAACTTTGCCTCTCAACTTGACAACTGATATGGTCTGATTCTGCCTTGGATTTGTAATAACAGTTTCCATTCTTTCACCTCACTCATCTAAAAGTTTGAGAATATTTTCTCTCTGCTGCGGAATTTTTGCCACTTCCATGAAGGGTAGAGTTATTCTCAATTTACTAAGATCATCGACCACATTATACGTCATATGAGGAGTATTTACAATTCTTTGTTTCTCACTTGATTTATTCTTCTCTTTTTCTTTTCTTTTTTCTATATTTTCCTTTGGTTTGGATTTGTTTGATTGTGCCCGTGTTTGGACAACACTATCTTGCAAGATATTATTTTCTTCATTTTATTCAAATATGTACATGGATGTCTCACATCCATCCGTCTATACAGATTCAAGTATTTATTCTTGAATATAGTCATCCTCTTGCTCAATAACTTGTTCATCGTAATCTTTTTCAAGTATTATTGCATTGAGATTAGGTACCCTTGGGATTCTTTGTCTCTGTTGATCGTTGGTATTCTCAATTCTTGTCCTATGTTCTTGAGGAGGATTTATTCTTTGTTTTGGAACTATCATCCTTGAATTAGGCACGAAATTTTTATTTCTTCTCAATCTATTTATTTCATTCTGCATTTACCTGATATTTCTATTCATTTGTGCAATCTCCATTTTTTGCTTTGTCTCTTGTGTTGCAACAGGTTTAATTTTTACATTTGGTATGGTCCCTTTGAAAAAACCTCCTTTGGCTCCGTGACTTCTGAGATGGCGTGTTTTTTTATCCTCATTCTTATTTGATCTTGATTCCCCTTGATCAGAAATGGCCAAACTATCTATTTGTCTTTGTATTTTTTCCAAGAATAATATCACGGTCAACTCATGTTTCAAACATGATTTATTCCATCTCTGTGGATTTTCCCATTGCTTCATTTAGGGTTTCAATTTGAGAGGCTCTAATAGAAAAATTTACATTGGAAAGCATGGCATTCTTATAACAACCGAGTACTGCCAGATCATCTGGCCTTTTCTCTTCTGGTATTTTGTTCAATGTTTTATTGAATCTCAAATTAAAATCTCAAATTCTTTCATTTTTTCTCTGAAATTTTTGAGTAAAGTATGTGAGAAGAGTATGGTAAGCAACTAGAGGATCAAACATATTCAAAAACATCGTTTCAATATCATCAAATGACCCAATCGATCTTGTAGGAAATGATGTGTACCATTCATAATCTTGAGCGACCAATGTTTGAAGAAATGATATTACCATTAAATCACCATCTTCGATAAGATGGAAATCACAAACATCCAAGAATAAATCTACATGTCTTTTTGGATCAATCGCTCCATCATCTGAGAATGTATTCAATGTTCCCATTGGAAGAATAGGGAGCTCATGTTGTTCTCCCTGGAGGTTTAGAGGAGAATCTCTTACCCTTCTCCTAGGGATTCTATATCTTCCTTTGTAATATTTTGACTAATATTTTTGCGAATTTTTCTCACTTTTTCATTGGGTACTTTTGTGAAATAGTTGGTCCACCCTACTCAAAATGCAAGAAATAACACCTATGTTCTAATGATAATTTTGCATCGATAATAAGTATGAGATTTATTGCATAAAAAATGTCTATGATAGAATTAAACACAGTGTTCCACACTCTAAAGAAAATATGGGACTCTTTTATTTAAATTTCTGCTATGGACACACAATTATACTCAAAATTCCAAGACAAATTTTAAGGACAATATTGTTGCAAAAATGGAAAGAGAACCTGAAATAATAGATGCAGGGAATAGGTTGTATAGAGAGAATAAATCAACATCATAATAGATGTCCCATTTTATTTTCTTTGTTTCTTCATCAAACAGATAAGAGATAGTTGTTACAACAAGGAGACAGTACTATAGAAAACAATTTTGATGTATGATGAGGATCCCCATGACTTTTCCTTGAAAATATTGTGCAGTCCAATTCTCAATATAACTCCATTCAACAATATAATCATTCCCAATAATTCATAACAAAACCAACAACAAATATGAAATACAAAGTGCGCCCAACATGAAGGTGCCACAACCAGCAACCAGTTTGTGCCCCAGTATGTGCCAAACAAGGGAACATCACTCCCAACAGTGAAAGAGAGTCTCCCAACCAATGTAGAACTAGCGCACAACAACAAGGAAATTCCCAGAAATGGTGTGAATGGACTCATCTCTTCCACTCTTTGTTAATATGAAGATTCGACCCCCACAAAGGAGTAACTCACCCTACAAAGGATAAATCTTCCTCCAAATAGGAAATTTGACCTACAATGAAGAATACTCAGTCGAAACAACTAGGTATCTCAGTCACACCTGTAAGAAAATGATGCCACAAAGAACTCAGCTATCAATGGAGCACAATGTCGAAATATAAGTGATTCTTATCCTAAGACTAGCTAGGATGTATTTTTGCAACACTGAAACCAATAATAAAATGAAGGGTTTCAAACCCTAGTCTCTTTCTCCAAGAGATATCCAAATTTCCTTTTCTCAATTGTAAAAATGATTGAATGAGGAATGACTCCTCATTTTCCCCTTTTAATTCCCTCTTGATCCTTTTCCTGCTCACTTATTTTAATTTTATTTTATTAAAGTCACTTTATGGGTTTCTCCACTTTATGCCTTAAAAATGACTTTTCATTAGCCTAGGACCCATGTCCCATTTTTACTCATTTTAATTTTATAAACTTTCCTAGGAAAAACATGTTCTCTAGATAATTTTCCACCTTAGCCTACAGGAACCTATTATGCTAGTGGGATTTTCCCTTATGACCCCTAAGCGGATGGGGAAATTACAGTCCGCCCCACCCAATATTGGTTGTCCATAAGCAATGTCAATTCGGGATGTTGGATTCTCCTTCCCATGTAGCATATTCGATAGCCAGACCCTTCCATTTAACCAGGTATTCTTTGATGGTCTTGTACCTTAACTTTTGCTCCTTGACCTCCAAAATTTCTTCAGGAACAAGAATCAACTGCCTCTCTTCATCCAAGGGTTGTAACTCAATATAAATGGTGATATGTTGTCCCAAATTCTTCTTGAGGCATGAAACATGCAAGACATTGTGTATTTTTCATCCCTCTAGAAGCTCTAGCTTGTATGCCACCTCTCCGATATGCCTTGAAATTCTATAGGGTCCATAGAATCTGGGCTTCAATTTTTTTGACCCCTTCATTTTTAGTGATGATTTCCTATAGGTCTGGAGAAGCAGGTATACCAAGTCCTCTACTCCAAAGCTTCGCTCCACCCGATGCATGTATGCATAGATCTTCTATTGATTCTGATCCATCTGCAAATTTTTCTTGAGGATTCGTAGAATATCTTGGCTCTCCTAAATCCAATCCTTAGCTTTAGGCTCCTTGTTTCCCCCAATATCTGATCTACAAATGTGGGTGCATCATATACATACAAGGCTTAGAAGGGTGTCATCCTAATAAACATGTGATAGGTGGTATTGTAGCAGTGATCTCCCAAGTGTAACCATTTTATCCAAACTTTTTGTTGGCCCGACACATAATTCCTCAAATATGCTTCCACCCACTTGTTCACTATCTCAGTTTGATCATCAGATTGGGGGTGATAAATTGTGCTTGGTGTCAACTTTGTTCCCACCAGTCCAAATAGATCCTACTAGAATCCTCCCATGAACCTGCTATCTCTATCATTGACAATTCTTTTCGGCAACCCATGCAACCGGAATATCTTTCTAAAGAAAAACTCTGCCACTTGCATTTTTGAATACCTGGAGGGTATGGAAATTAAGTGTGAAAACTTCATAATCCTATCAACTACCACATAAATACAGTATTTTCCCTACACCCGGGGCAATCCTGTGATGAAATCCATAGAGATGCCTTCCCATTTTTTCTCCGGGATGGGAAGTGGTTGAAGTAATCCGGCTGGATGACTGTGCTTTGCTTTGTTTTGTTGGAAGATGTTGTATTCTCTGACGAATCTCAACACATTTGTCTTGAGACATTTCCAGTTAAATGTTTCCCTAATCTTTCTATAGGTTTTCAAGTACCCATGGTGTCCTGCTAGTGAGGAACTATGTGTTGCATGCATGATTTTGTCCTTTAGTTGTGATTCTGGCACTAGGGATATCCTATCTTTGTAATAAATGATGTCGTCAATAACTCGTTATTGATCATCATGAACCCGAACGTCAAGGATGTCACAATAAAACTAGTTCTTGGAGCATTCCACCAATACGAGATCTTTCCAGTCAACTGGGATCTCCATGAGGGAGAGAGTGGATGGAATTCTGGAAAGGGCATCATCCACCACATTTTTATTTCCCTTCATGTACTCGATCTCAAAATCATATGCTTGGATTTTACTTATCCACTTCTTCTACTGCTCACTCAATTCTTTCTTCTCCATGAGGAACCTTAGGCTATTGTGATTTGTCTTCACTTTAAATTTGTTCCCCACCAAGTACTGATGAAATTTGGACAATGCATGCATGATGGACAACATCTCCTTGTCATATATAATTGAGTGATGTCACTCATACTCCTTGATTTTTCGACTCTCGAAAGAAATGTGATGGTTTTTTTTCATCAACATGACTCCTATCCCTATCCCTGAAGCATCACAATCAAGCATGAATGGTTGAGTGAAGTCTGGTAAAGGTAGCATAGGGAAAGAACTCATTACCCGTTTCATCCTCTCAAATGTCACTTGTGCCTCATATGTTCAACTGAAAGATCCTTTCTTAGTGAGATCTATAAGAGGTGTTGTCAGTTGTTGTTGGATTACTGAAAGGGGGGATGAATTTTTAATAGATAGTTTTAATCATTTTTAACCACAGTATATAAGAGTTGTTTATTTTTATGATCAATTTATCATTATCATTCAACAAGTGCAGAATAAATAAACCATGAACAATGAGCAATCATACACATACACAGTACAATAGTGTTTTTATGTGGAAACCCAATGCAGGAGACAACCACATAATGTTTTTTTATTATATGTCTTGACTCTTTAAGAATTACATTCATTGGAAGCACCAACTTCCTTTGTTCTCTAGATGCAACTCGAAGGAGGCTCCAACCCCCTGTATTTTCAGGCTACAACCTAAGGGAAGCTCCAACTCCCCAATTCTCTAGATACAACCAGAAGGAGGCTACAACCCCCTATGTTCTCTGGCTACAACCGGAAGGTGGATACAACCACCTATCATTTCCCCATCTAACTTCCCTAAAATATAAGTGTCAAATAACCGATGAAACCATGGTCACACTGTCATTGTGAAATATATCAATGTAACATGTACCAATATGTGCCAACAACTTGCAACCAACCTGTTCCAATAACCTATATTAACTTGTACCAATAACCTATACCAACAACCTGTACCAATAATCTCCTTAACATATCATAGATCTCATGCCCAATATCTCAAGAATATAACTTAAACTATGTGCAACAATCTCTCTAGTCATATGCTATACATGTGAAAACAATAATAATCATATGTAGTAAACCCTCACATGAACTAGACATCAAACCCTCACTTTTATGTAGCCTCAAACTAAACCAACAACTTTAGCAACACATCACAACCCAAATCCCTCAACCATGCACCAATACATACAAGATATGCCTCAACACTCAACCCAACAAGATGTACCAATGATACATACTAGACATACCGACACTATATCTTTGTAGATATGTCTCATACAGTATGTATCATACATAAGAGCGTTGCTCACTCATCCATCCAACCAACATATACCATATCCAAGTACAAGACCAATCATATCAATAATGCCTCAAGCATTCACCATATCATAAGAAAATATAAGCATCAAAACAAACATGTAACCATACCAGAACTTTTGTAGCTGACCTGAACCTATAGAATAGTGACCTGGGAACTTGCTTTTAGACTTCAGGGACGAGGTCCTAACATCTACTCAAGTTTTCATGAGTTTTTTCACATGTACGCTACTCCTTCTTCTACAGTCTGCATATGTACAAACTTTCCTCTACAACAACCCGCGTATGTATGCACCTTCCTCCATTGTATCCCACGTATGTACACACCTTCCTCCTTTGCATCCCACGTACACTTCAGAAACTAGGGTTTTTCTGAAACTTCAAAATTTTCGTCGTCAACCCTCCTTTTCTACCTCAGACTTGCGTAACTTCAGATGTATCAATGAGTACCTGTAGTAAACCTTTCACAAAATAATAGATATTCAATGTGCTCAATA
>ML798509.1:222981-234290 GCA_009831015.1 Picea engelmannii | reverse complement strand
AATGAGGAGAGACTCCTCATTTTCCCTTTTTAATTCCCTTTTGAGCCTTTTCCCACTCGCTTCTTTTAATTTTATTTTATTAAAGTCACTTTATGGTTTTCTCCACTTTATAACTTAAAAGTGACTTTTCATTAGCCTAAGACCCATGTCCCCTTTTTACCCATTTTAACTTTATAAAGTTTCCTAGTTGAATCATGTTCCCTATATCATTTTCCACCTTAGCCTATGGGAACTTATTAGGCTAGCGTAATTTTCCCTTATGACCCCTAAGCGGATGGGGACATTACATCCTTCGCATCTTTCTTCACGTATTTCTTCATGTCTTTCCTCGCGTATTTCTTCAAGTCTTTCTTCCCTATCACCCATTCTTGAATATCTCTTATTTTCTTCAAACAAACATTCTTCAATTTCTATAAATTGCAACTGCTTACTCCTACTTCTAGTTAATGGCCCTTTATAATCGTCCAACTTCAATTTCTATTTTGTGCTTGATCTCTTCAAATCTATCTCTCGTCTCTTCTTTGTCTTCTGAGGATTTATCGTTCTTCTTCTTGAACAAGAGTCTTCCAAGATCTCTCTAATCATTCTCGACTTTGGGTTGTTCTAAATACAATATTATATAATTGATGCAAAATACTTCTCTGGTTTCCCAATCCAATTTCTAATTGAGGATGATCAAGTTGAGGAAAAGTCATGAAAAAATTTGGTCTAAAACCAATCTTTATAACTCTTCCCCAGTGGAGTCACCAAAAATTTTGATGTTTGAATCTGTCATAGACCGAAATGATGACCTCACAAGGATATGAACCCCCCTGCATTTTTAGAGAGGTGGTACTCCTCTTTGTCTTATGATTTTCTTTGAATATTATATCAAAAATAATATGGGATACTTTCAAATGATTGAATCCAACTCTTTATGGCTCAATAAAATTCAAAATACTAAAAAATGAAATATATATATATATATATATATATATATATATATATATATATATGGAGAATTCATGAGAAGTGGACTAGGAACCTCAAACATCACACAATATAGAAAATGATAAAATCCTCACATCCATCACAACTTAATGAAAATTATGATCAAATTCAAATAAAAATAAATGGTCCAATGGAACACGATAAATTTGAAAGAGTACTAGTTATTAAGCTCAAAAGAAGATTTTGATAGATCAACTTCAAATATCTTATACTCAAAACTCAGAGTTATAAAATACAATCAAAACTGATCCTAACATAGTTCTCTGGAATTTCTCAAAAATGATAATGTATGTTACAATACTTGAAATTTAAAGAATTTTTTTCCATTAATGGAATAGGATTAAGGCTCCCATGGACCATGAAAATATTTACAAGAAATATGATGAAGAGAAGAACATGGAGTGGAGCACGAGAAACAGGATATGGAAACAAGACAAGGAGGAAGTTATCAGAATTTTGTTATACTTTTCCAATGAACGAACTCCCTTTTTTATAATTATCCATTTTCTCCAGACCTCCCTTTTTATTCAAAAGGGTGGATGCTTCCAATGAAAGGCTAGAATTATCTTCTCCAAAGAGTAATTTTTTAAATTTAGACAAAAAATTATTGTTAACTTCATAAAAATAATGGATAAGTGTATGTCTCCAGAGAGCTTGGTACCACATAGTCACAGGGTCAATTTTTGAGTTTACCCTTTTTCCAACACTCAAACCTTTAAAAATATGACAGTGTGTGATATAAAATATTAGATAAGATGCCATATAGAACTTTTTCTCACTTCTGAAATTCGTTAACTGTGTGGAAATTTCATTTGATATGATTTTCTCCCAATCGAAGACGACATTCTCATGAACTATAAAATGTAAAATATGCAGTGTCAGCCGGGGACTAGTTGTCATAGAATCCTTACCAGTAACTCTAGTGAATAACCAAGAAATTCCTCGATATGGGTCCTTTAAAGAACTTACTTAGATTCTGGATAAGTCTTCCGGCATTGCAGTAGGATCTTGTAAATATTCCTATAGGATAACCATTCCATTATTTTTCCCTCTAAGAAAATTTCTAGTTTCTTCTCCTATGTATGTTAAGTTCGTCTCTGGTAATTTTAACATTTTTTTGAAGACTGAAGTCGCCAATGAAATAGGGAGCCACTTTGTAGTGGAATTTTTCTTTTGTTCTAGACAAATTTATCAATACACCAGGTGAAAATATCTTTGCACTCGAAAACCTCAGGGACACAACTAGCGAGAGTTATTCCTAATGTCCAAGTCTTATTATTATATTTGTCTGGTAATGTTGATTAATACCAATATGATCTCGACCAATGATAATTGTGATCTTCTATGGCGAATAGATTCAAGGTATCCCAACAAAAATGTTGTTTTCTTTCGTCCATCTTCAATAGGTTGATAGAATTTCTCCATAATATCGCTTAGAACAGTCAAATAATATTAACGTTAGATCCTTGATGAGAGAATTACCCTGAAATAAACGTGATTTTCCTCGATAGAAACATCATTAATAACGACCTTTTCAGAATTCAATTTAGCAGTTGAGTTCGTAGAATTAGCATTTAATATGACTCGAGAACTGTGAAAGAGAAAAGACACTTCACGACAGGGATTCAGAGTGGAGGAAATCAAATAAGAATGTGATTCTACGAGTCCTCTGTGATAAGAAAAATGAATAAGTATCGATACGTGTTAGACGGACCTGTGAAGACGAAAAGATACAAAGAAAATAAATCGTGAGTCCACGAGTAAAAAATAAACTAATTGTTGGAAAAAAGGTTCAAGAAGGAAAAGTGATAGAGTGTGAGTCCGCGAGTCCACCCACCCGCGAATGTATTAAAATAAAAAAAAGTATGGAAAAAGCATATCTTGTGGAGATGAGATATGAGAATGAACTTTTATGGGAGGAAAACATACTTAGAAGAAATATAAGTGCATAGTAATGAAAAAAAAAGGAGGACTTATGAAGTTCAACAACTGGGAATACTCAAGTTGAATCCGCCTATGCCCATATGTGGAAATCTCGTTCCATGATCATTAGACTCCATCCAACCAGAAATTCTTCTAATTTAAGATCCACCCAGCATGGCAGAGAGTGTGAAGCTCGAAATTTTCAGTCGGTAATAATTTTCGGTCCTAATCACTAAGGTCGAAATGATTTCAATATTGTTGAAAAGGAATACTAATTCTACATTGATGTTGGACTAAGATTGGTTTCAGTATAATGAATCATACAAATGAATATAATCCCTCATTTTTGGTTCCTTGGCATGATACAAATTATGTAACAGGAGCCATCGACATGATACTTGTTCACTGAAGACGTATTGTATAATGAGATTAACAATAGAAACGTTGGCAACCAATTATGATGTGGTGGTGCCTTAAGTGTCGAAGAATGCCTCATCCTGCCTCAATGCTTCTTTTTTGTTTTATATGCATCCAAAAATCATGCCTTTCGCTAGTCCTCATATAATAGAACACTTTTGATTTAGTTAAATAATTTGAAAACAAACCTAAAATCCTACAAAATTTTCAGAGAGAAACATTGATTGATTAGAGAGAAACATGAAGGAATAAGTGTGCATCTATTTATTGGATAAACCCGAGTGAGTGAACAAAAGGAAAAATTACTTGGATAAATTTATGGATCAGATCTACACTCATAAAATTTAAAAATGTTTCATGCATAATGTGAATGGCTCAGAGATTAATCCTTGCATATTTCCATGTGTGGTGAAATTTACATGAAGTTTCAATCATTTGCTTATTTTCCTTTAAATCCTCACACTTTTAATAAGCTCAATGTTGAAACTAGCAATAGCATAAAATTCCTTTTTTTATTAAATATTGGAATTTTCCTATCATTATTCTCTTGATATTTCTGTGAGCATATCATGTCGATCATGGTTTGATATGGAATGTAACCTAGATTGGGGTTTTAATTCTTAGGTCTAGAACATTTACAACAACACTATAATTGCATTCATAAACTGAATGTTTATCTATTAATTTGTTGACGTGTCTAAATTGTTATTCTTGTTGATGAGCACAAGAACTATTGTGATTGTATTATTTCCAACAAAACATTAATTGTGTTCATTGTGATAATTTTCTTTCAATTCTGAAATAATAAAAATCATTCTTATGTTGCAGTAATTTTACAACAAGCTAAAAATTTGAAAAAGCTATATGGATATGGGAAATAACATTGTTATTTAGCAATAATATTTTGATAGCTCTATTGGGATTTAATATGTCACGTGTACGTGATGTTCAATCGATATATGGATGAATGATTGCTACCCAAGATAATTGTGTTCATTATATTAACAAAAGATTGATGGTCATTTCTTTATTGTTCCATTTGATTTCATATCTATGCATTAAACACAATATTTTAACTCAGACAGACTTCATGGCACACTTTGATTACTAGAGCATTGTCCATTTTGTTGTACTGGGAATTTTAAATTGATTCTTGGATGAGACATTTGGCTTTATGTGATGAATGTTGGTTAGATCATTTTTTTCCCATGATGTCAATAATAGCAAGGAAATGTGCCAATGAAAGGAAATAAGTTCAAGGGCGATATAGAACACATTAGACTTTGATTTTTAGAAAAAGAGTGAAGGTAAATTGGAGTCAACATAGAAGCTATAATTGTTTATTTGGTAAATTATAGCTTTCATGAGAGGCCAAGAAGTCAAGGTGGAGACTCTTACAATATGTAATATGTTAGGTATTCTAGAATATGAGCAATGACTTCTACATAAATCTTCATGGTCCAATATTTCTGGAAAAGTATAGTGTTTGGAATTTTTATCTTGTTGGATGTCTTTCAACAAAGGAGATAAGTTGTTGGGTTTCATATGGAGATACGCTTGTTGGATCTTGTTTTTGTTCTAACCATTCACCAAGGTAATTGGATTTTGACCAAAGAATTAGGAAGAATTTGTTAATATGTAGTAGGTGTTGAAAGTCCTTTATCTTGACATGTCACAATACAAATAATATTTACATAAGAGTAGTAAGTCTAGAACTTCTGATAAAATTGTTATCAATTAAGTTCTCCTTATCTTGGAAGTGGTCAAGACCTATGGCGGTAGTGGTTAAGGCTTGTAAGATGTTGGATTACTAAGTGGGGGGTGAATCAATAATAGATCTTTTCAATCCCTTTTAACCATAGCATATAAGTGTTGTTTATTTTTATGATCAATTTATCATTATCATTCAACAAGTGCAGAAGAAATAAACCATGAACAATGAGGAGTCATACACATACACAGTAAACCAGTGTTTTTATGTGGAAACCCAATGCGGGAGAAAACCACATAATGTTTTTTATTATATGTCTTTAAGAATTACATTCATTAGAAGCACCAACTTCCTTTGTTCTCCAGCTGCAACTGGAAGGAGGCCCCAAGCCCCTATATTTTCAGGCTACAACCTGAGGGAAGCTCCAACTCCCCAATTCTCTGGCTACAACCAGAATGAGGCTACGACCCCCTATATTCTCTAGCTACAACTGGAAGGTGGATACAACCACCTATCCTTTCCCCGTCCAACTGCCCTGAAATATAAGTGTCAAATAACCAATGAAACCACTGTCACTATGAAATATACCACTGTAAACCTGTACCAATTTGTGCCAACAACCTATAACCAACCTATACCAATAACATGTAGTCTACCTATACCAACATATACCAAATATACCAAAAACCTGTACCAATAATCTCCTCAATAGATCAGATCCAATAACATAGATCCTATACCAAAAATCACAATAATATCTCGCAAACCATGTGCATCTATGTCTCTCTAGTCATGTTCCATACATGTTCATACAATCATAATCATGTGTAATAAACCCTCACATGGACTAGAAAACAAACCCTCATTGTTATTCCACCTCCAATTATACCAACAACTTCATCAACACACCATAACCAAAAAGCCTCAACCATGTGCCACAAAAATACAAGATATGCCTCAACACTCAAACTAACAACATGTACCAATAATAAACACCAAACATACCAGCATTTTATTTATGTAGATCTGGCTCATTAATACAACAAGTGACATACAACCAATAGCCTCTCTAGGGAAAATCTTGAATCTCCCATAACCATATCTCATGTAGACAACAAAATCCAACTACACATAAGAATATGACATACCTTTTGAGCCTGTAGATAGATCTATTGTACCTGATCATTGTAGACCTTCATGGGAACTTCCTTTCAAACTCTAGAGACTTGGCATCCACATATACTCAATCTTTCATGGCTTTCCCAACTATACATGACCTCTTATTTTTCATCATGTGTATGTACACAACTTCCTCCACTACAGCCCACATATGTACGTGACTTCCTCCACTGCAGCCCGCGTGCGCCTCAAAAACTAGGGTTTTTTCAGAAATTCTTTAACTCATAAACTTTCACCGTCAACCCTTCTTTGTTGCCTCAGACTTATGTACCTTCAGATGTATCAATGAGTACCTGAAATAAATATTTCACAAAATAATAGATATTCAATGTGCTCAATAGGTGCTAATATGATACCCTTTCTCTCGTAGTTATACTCTCCAAGTAGCTTCCTCAAGGGGTTACCTTCTAACTAACTTTACCCAACTTCCTTCTTTTAGGGCTAACCCACTTCTAATCACTTGTCCACTTACAACCACTTTATCAACAAATAGTAAACTCACCACTTCTAGTTGCAACTAATTTATTTTTAATTATTTTCTTTTTGCAACAACTTAACTCATGATTAACTCCTAGTTATAACCATTTTGACTAGTAAACTTCTTCTAGGATCTTCTAGAATAAATTGACTTCTTTGACCTTCTAGGAGCTTGTAGAAAACTCATGAGGGTTCTCCAACTTCACAAGGTCATAACTCTCTAACCGTGAGGAGGTATGTGACATTCCACATAACACCAGAAATGGAATGACATGTACTATCCATCTAGAATAGTCTTACCTACAAATATATTGATCTCATACCTTTATACCTCAAAAAAACTTGAGTCCCTTAACCATATTGTTGGGGCTACTGGAATTTGATACTGGACTTGCTTCAAGGGTTGACATCAATGACAACCAACCCAATGCAACACTGAACTCATATCATTCATACTCCCCCTGTGACCATCGCTCCCCTTGGAATCATGCCTTTTTGATCTCTCTCCAAGCATATAACTCACTAAACACTCACCCAAGTAGAACGATGCTCCACTTGTACTTCTTCAGTCATCAATGCAACTTGCCCAATTTGCATCTATGTAGGAAATAAGTGATAGATCATTTCCCTTTGGATACCATAATATAAAATCTTTTGTACCCTTGATATATATGAATATCATCTTTACTGCTAGAACATGTGATTACTTTGGTGCTACTTGAAATCATGCCACCTGTCCAACCACTTGCATTACATCTAGTCTGGATGTTGTCACATAAAGTAAGTTGTCAATCATTGACATGTACTGCCTTTGATCTATATACTTTGAATCGTCACCTTTTCTTAACTTACAAATGGATTGCATAAGAGTATTGAATGTTTTGCAATCTTCCATTCCAAACCTATTTAGCATTTCTCTAATATACTTGGTTTGAGAAATAAAAATGCCTTGGTTGCTTTGACATATATGAAGACCCAAAAAGAAGGATAATTCTCCAAGTAGTAAAATTTCAAATTCATTCTACATATTATTTGCAAAATTTTGGCTCATCTTGTCATCATCACTTCCAAAGATAATATCATCAACATAAACTTCAATTAATAGAATAATATATTGATTTACCTTGATGTAGAGGTTGTTGTCTGCATTTCCTTTTTTGAACCCTTGTTGTTGTAAATATCCATCCAGTATGGAGTACCATGCTTTGGGGGCCTGTAAATAGCATAAAATAATGCTCACCTTTCAACCCCTTTGTTCTAGTTGGTCCAACTAGATCAGTATGCACAATTTCCAATGGCTTTGTTGTGGATTATTCATTTGACTTTAAGTTGGTCTTGGTTTTCTTTCCTTGTTGACAATGCTTGCATAAAGTGTTGGTTGGCTTCATGATCTGGGGAATTTCTCTGACTCCTTCCTTTTTGTTGACTTTGACAATATTATCAATGTTTATGTGACCCATTCTTTTGTTCCATATCCAAACTTCATCTTCCTTTCCTAGACAACACTTTTCATTTCCAATTTAACTTAATACATATATGTTGCTTGAAGTTCTTATAGTTGTCGCAACAACTCTGATTGAACCTGCTTTTCTTATCTGACACTTCTTTGAATCAAACACAAGTTTGTGACCTTGGTCACACATTTGACTTACATTCAAAATATTTTGTTTCATATCTTCCACTAGTAAAACATTATTTGCCTTGGTATACTTATTTCCAATTCTAGTTGTGCCTCTTCCAATGATTCTAGTTGAGTCGACTTTTAAAAAGGAGATTGATTCATCTCTTTCCTTTCTCAAGGTTAGAAACATGTCCTCATCACCTATCATTTGATTTGAGCAGCCACTGTCAACATACCGACCACATTTCTTGTGTTTATCTTGTAGAGCAAGTGTGCATTCTTCATTGTTGAACTTATTATGCTTCCTTATCCATATTCTTTGAGGTTCTTGTCTGTGATTGTTGTTATTATATTTAATTCTATTGGAAGAACTGTTATTATATAATATTTGTGCATGTGTCCAAATTTGTTGCACTTGTAGCATTCCATCTCAATACTCAAGGATTCAAACCTGTTGTAGCTTATGTTATGTGTTTCACTAGGCCTTCTTGAATAATCATTGTTGGTTGTGGAGACTGATTATCTTCCTGTTTTATAGGTCTTTGTTTTCAGTCATGTTTATACCCCATGAATTGTTGGATCATGTTGTCATTGATGCCAATGGTTTGATTACTTGGGATATTGTTGGATCATATGTCATTGATGTAAATGGTTTGGTTTGATTGATGTCATTGGTTGATGTCAGGTAATTGATTGATATGATTCCCTTGATGAGAATGTTATATGTCCAAGTGGAAACCAATCGATGCAAAGGTAAACAAATGGATGAACTCCAAATTGGTCCCCTTATGGTGAAAGCCCTCACGGGAAGATGCTTTGCGGATTGAGTTATCCTAGAAGAATGGTTGGAGGACCCATGCTCTCATTATTGTCTTATCATGATTGATAAGGTGTACAAATGGATGAACTCCAAAGTGGTCCCCTTATGGTGAAAGCCCTTATGGGAAGACGCTTTACGGATTGAGTTATCCTAGAAGAATGTTTGGAGGACCCATGCTTGTATGAGGAATGAAGATCAAGGAAATTGTTGGTGAAACTATCCTAGATGGATAGTGCTTGTTGATGCAGGAGCATCTCTCCATGCAGCCAGCCATCCAGCCACGTCAGTGCGCACGCATTTAAAGGCTGAAGAGAGGCGTAGCCTCATTTTGAATTTGAAATTAAATGTAAATTGATTTCTTAGGCTGTTGAGCCATGGAAGCCATGCCTTTGCGTAGGCAGTAGATAAGATCAGCATTTAATGTGTTGTATGGCTGAGATCTAGATCCAATCATGGACTAGACAGCCCATTCATTGTAATTGATTGTAATTAATTAGAGTAGCTGAATCCTGGAGGGAAGCGCTAAGATCCCCTCAGGTAAAAGTGATATTCAGATCTCATTTTGGGAGAGAGACAAGGGTAGAGTAGAGAGGAGCCGAGAGAGCTCGGGAACACTCTTTGTAAAAATACAGGCATTTGCCATTATTAATACAAAGCAGTTTTTCCTGCATTTTCTGTCAATATACGCATGTCTGTGTGTGTGTTCATTATATTCTGCAATTGTGTATTGTTATCATGCATTTGCAGGGAGTTGGTTTGATTTCAGGTTGACAGTCTTTGAGGCTTCACACTAGGTGGGTGTGACAGAACGTTGAGTCTCTGATGGCCGTGCATAGAGTTGCACTCTGAACTCTGAGGAGTCAGACAGAGGTGTGCTGAGGCACAGGTTGAGATCAAAAACTTGGGAAGAAGAAGAAGATCCTTGAGGTTGCTGGACACCTCAAGAGGTAGACTGTGTGAGGGAGGACACAGTTGCAGACATAAACCTTGCTGTAGATTCTGTGGAGATCTGCCGAGTGGGCATTGAGCGTGCACACGAGGTGCTAAGAAGGAGAACTCCGTTGTGAGTTCTTAAGAAGGACAGAATCATGGAGGATTCTGAGAGGCTCTGCCAGGAGGGCATAGAGAGAAGTGCGTGAGTGCACAGGGAAAGCAGAACTGTTACGTATTCTGTGGAAGAGATACTCCGCCAGGAGGGCGTTGAGTACGTGTGCATTAGGCACAAGAAGAAAGAACTCTTGGAGTTCTGAAACTGAAACCAGAGTCCACTGAGGGACCTGTACTGGGTTACTGAATACCCAGAAGCATTCAGCAATAGGTTGTTTGAGTTGGAAGACTGTCGAGAGGCATTGTATTCTCCATCTGCGGGAGAAAGAGAAGAAGAACTGAGCTTCTGTAGAGGTCAAAGCTACAGGAGAAGCTCAGGGCAGATAGCGCTTTGCACGCAAGGACTTCGCAAGGAGAGTGCAGAGGTCAAACTAATCCTTTAAGGATTCAAGGAGAAATCTCAGGAGGGATAGTTCCTTCGTGATTCCTGGGAGAGGACTTAGGAGAAGGTTCGAACCAGGAGAAGCTTTGGAGTGAAAGGATTCCTCAAGAGGAAGAAGTAATGGCCAGGAATCGCAAGGAAATTCGCGAAGTCCCGTCGATCGTTGGATCGTGGATAAGTTGCGCGAAGTTTAGTCCTTTGGTGCAGGAGGTAAGGACCAATGCCCATCGGGGTTCGGCGTTCGGTGTTTGTCGAGGCAAGAGTTTTGAACTCGTCGAAATCATGAGTAGCGATTTCTCGATTCAACGGGAGTCATCAATCAATCATAGGGACAGGTGGCACGAGATCCCGGGAGGACGGAATTCGACACTTGGGGTTTTATTTTGCAAAGAAATCGCGACCAGAAAAATCGTGATCCCGCGATTCCCGATAGGAGCGGAGAGAGGAGGTGACGTGGTGCGGGGTTAGCACACGTGCATATCGGCATTCGGAGTTCTGTGGCGCGAGTGTAAAGCGACATCACATTCGTCGATTTCCCGATAGGGAAAACCTCGACAGGACAGCGGTGTTGACTGTTGACCCTCGGAGATCGAGGTTCAGAGGTTTGAAGTGCACGAGAACAGTGACGTGAGGTTCGCGAATCCGCGAAACCCGATTTCCCGATAAGCGAAGGGGAGATCGC
>ML798509.1:179425-193781 GCA_009831015.1 Picea engelmannii | reverse complement strand
AAGGGAGATATTCATAACAGCCATCAGGATAAGGATGAAGAAGAAGGGGCAGCTTTCAAGGCTTGAACATATTCATCTGGATCTTAACTTGAAAGGATGTGGGCTGATCATGAGATATGGTAAGTTGTTGACAAGATTCGGAAATTATGGCAAGAGGAGCTAAGATCTGAAATGGTTTTGAAATAATTTCTATCTTTTTAAGGTCACATGGCTGATCAGATTCTAAAGGAAATGAGATACAGTGGTCATCTTTATGAACAGGCTGAGGCACAAAGACTGAATAAACATCTGCAATGCAACCAGGATGCAAATCTTCTTCTAAAGATGGATATACAAAAGAAGGATGATGATGATTTGAATATACAAAACAAAAAATGATTCTCTTTACATGCAAAGCGAAAAGCATGAAAGAGCTGATAAAAAAGAACAACAGTTCATGAAGAAAACTAATGAACTGATACCTGGATTTGGAATTTAGCTCCTTCATCTTATGTCAACCGGATCCTCCCAAGTGGAGTCTTGAACGTGGAGTCTGTAGGAAAATGATTACAGTCGATTCTAATGTTTTTCCCTTGTTTTCCATCAAGAAACAAATCTATGGCGTTCTCCCAGGGAAACACTGCTTTCACTTTCGTATCCCTGGCAACGGCGCCATTTTGTTATCACTCTAGGAAACTCTCTTAGGTTGTATATCATAGATGCCTGGTAACTTAACCTTTTTGTAACTATTTTCTCAATATTGGGTGTGAGGTTGGATCAAGATGAATAATATGACAGTCACCTATGGACTATGTAATATGAAAGTCACCTATGGACTATGTAAATGCAAATAAAGAACATAGTTCAACTCATAAGCATAAAAATGAAAAGGAAAAGAAGATCTGACAATATCAATGAAAGAAGATCGATGGATGAATATATTATAGAAAGATTCTTTTCAAAATATACAATAAGTGTAGTACTCAAAGTCGACCCTTCAGCCTCAAGGATTGAATTTCCCCCTCTCTCAATCCTTCGAAAGCTCTTGGCTTTGTAGCCTTTACATAAAAGTTTCAATATCCTATAAAAATGGATCTGAAATAACTATAACTGAGCAAAATCAAATTAGATCTAATCAAGTAAGATATAATTTTATCATCATAATTCGAATTTGACAGTCTGCAGGTGAAGATCATGAAACTCAAGATCTTTGTTTGGTTGTTGGGCGATTTCTGTCAAGAATAGAGATTCCATTTGGCTTCATTCTTTCACCATATGTCTTCAAAGCTTGAATAGGAAGTTGATCCGGCTTCTGATAATTATTATCCTTCATTTAGAATTGTTCCCACGCATCCTGGAATCGAGAAAACGCGATCTGGACAAAAATAATAGCTTTATGCCCTGTTCTATGCATAAATTTTCTGGAAATATGTCGCTTAAAGATTCACCCATATATCTCGAATAAAAACATATTTTTTAAAACTGAGAGATATTTTTTATATTGGTTTGTTGTGAGAAAAAACCTCTCTCAGTTCTTCGAGATTAGTTTTCATTTGCCCGTGATCTGCATTTCAAAAACATGTGTCAAACAGGGAAATCTCGGATTCGAAAATTAGGGATCAGAGATGGATTCGAATCTCCCAATCCGTGACACCTGTAGGAAAACTGAGAGAGTTTATTGTTCTTTGACGTGTTAGGACTAAAAACCTCCTCCAGTTTCTCAAAATGATTCTCCAATTGCTCAAAATCATCATTTTAAAACGATGACTCAACCCAGTAAAAATGCAGAATTTATGTGCTTTCGATAGCTAAAATAGCCCCGAGTTTCATGTTTTAGATGTCGAACGCTAGGATTTTGGTAGCTTAGAAGTCCTCTTGAAAAAGGCGTTAGCTACCGAAACCTGAGTTTTGATTTTTTTGAAGGAAAGAACAAATCAAATGCTTTTCAAACTTTAATTACAAGCTGGAACTTATTAAAATGAGCCCTAAAAAATTTAGTAGATTTTTTTCTAATGACTCTATATCTCCTCCTCAAATAATTTTGACCAATTTATTTGAAGAGATAACAGCTGGAAGGAAGGGGAAAGGTTGGATAGGTTAACCCTCTCTTGATATTGTAGGATTGTATCTTCCTTTTGGAGGTTTATCCCTCCCTTTATATTTGGAAGTTGGAGCTACCTTTGGAAATCATTACTTCCCTTGAACGATAACTATTGATTATTTCTCATATATTGTGCATGGTGTATTGTGGTGTATTGGTGTAACTCTTATACTACTATTCATTTCTCATTAGATATGATGGTTTAAGTTTAAGTTGAAAAGGTTTTAAATTGTACTTGATATTGATTCACCCCCCTCTCAATATCAACAATTGGTATCAGAGCGGGTTACCTTCAGTACAGTTTAACCATTCGAAGGAAGACCCTAAGCAGAAATGGAAGACAACATTCCAAATGGGATTCCACCATTTTATGGAAGCAATTTTGAATACTGGAGTAAGAGAATGGAAACTTACTTGAAAGCTCTTGGGGCAGATGTTTGGTTCTCAGTTGATTCAGGATACAATGCTTGGAAGAAACAAAAGACTACAGCTCAGAAGGAAGCAAAAAAGAACAACAAATTGGTAATAGATACCATCCTGGATGGATTTACAAATTCAGTGAAATCCAAGGTGGGATCATGTACATCATCAAAAGAGCTTTGGGACAAGCTACAAGACCTTTATGCAAGGGAAGAAGAAAAAGAAGAAGCAGAAGTTGAAGAAAATTACAACATCTCAGATTTCAAAGAAGCAAATAGAGGTCAGTTCTTTTGCGTTAATTGTGAAGGAGTAGGACATGTTGAATTTGAATGTCCTCATCCAAGGATTGAAAGAGATGAAACTGAAGAAGAAAATTCCAATGAAGAAGAAGAAAAATCATGAAGCAGAAATGATTCAACAAGAAGATGAGAATCTTAAAAAATTGAAGCATGTTGAGGTTTGATGCAGGAGCATCGCTCACTCATCAAGTGAGCTAGCACATCGAGCGGAAAAGACAGCTGGACAGCGCCTACAAATTTTGAAATACTTTGGGAATTGTTGTGTCTCTCTTTAATGAAGTCTTTCATAAAGAAGCGCACTTGTATTGTAAAGGGGACCTTGAGCCTTTAAGCTCTCGTCCTTAGTATATAGGAAGACATTTAATAGATTTAATGTTGTTAGATAGGAATTTAATGGTAGATTTGATAGTTTAAGTTTTCGAGAGGGAAAACGGATATAGACACCCTCCTTTGTACATTGTAACATAGGGAAAACCAGGAGCAAGAAGAGAGAGCAGGCAGAGAACTTGTGAAGAACACCCATGTACAGATTGAATTAATAGAAAAAAAAAATTGATTCAATTTCATGGTTTGTGTGGTTTCTCTGTGTTGATATTATTCTCATGGATGTTTGCTTCTGTCATACATTTTCTTTGATATGCTGTGTATGTGATTTCATAGTTGATTTGAAATCTGTGAGAAAGAGGAGAATGAGTTTCAATTGTTTCTCTGTCTGAGCCAGGAGATTCTTGCATAGAGTGCGTTGATGAGGCTAGACAGTTAAACTCTTATTCTCATTCGCCCAGGAGTTGATTTGGAGTTGGTGGAGCCATGCAGGAGAAGTGCAGGCTTAATTTGAAGTCTCAGTAGCTATTCTGAGCACAGGAAGGCAGGGATTACTGTGGCGGCAAGTGCACAGGATCTGAAGGACTCAACACTTTGAGAGTTGTTGAGGGTCGAGCCCGAAAGTTGTGTGAAAGGTCTCTGAAGGGATCAGAGTTGACAAGCTTAGGAGGGATAGTTCCTTCGTGATTCCGTGGAGGAGGACCAGGAGAAGGTTCGAACAGGACAGAACTTTGGAGCAGAAGAAATCCTCAAGGAGGAGAATAGACGACCAGGGTTCGCAGAGGAGATTCACGAAAACCCGTCGACCATCAGGTCTCAGTGAAGTTGCGAAGGGTTTAGCCCTAGGCATAGGAGGAACCAAGAGCCATCGGGATTCGACTTTCGTGTTTCACAGAGACAAGAGTTTCATCCTTGTTGAAATCACGAATAGCGATTTCCCGATCTAATCGGAACCGTTGATCGCTAGGGGACAGGTGGCACGAGATCCCAGGAAGTCAGGATTCGGCATTCGGTGTTTCCCAGTGAAAAGGAATTACGACCGGTGAAATCACGATCTCGCGATTCCCGATAGAGCGGAGAGAGGAGGTGACGTGACAAGGAGGTAGCGCACGTGCCATCAGAGTTCGGGGTTCGGGAATTTGTGAAGGCAGTGACGCACGACAGTTCATGTACCGATTTCTCGATAGGGAAATCCCCGACAGGAACAAAAGCATTAACTCGTTGACCCATTGAGTTTCATAGTTTTGGGCAACACGAGAACCGTGCACTCAGCTTTCGCGATAACGCGAAACCTGATTTCCCGACAAAGCCAAGGGGAGATCGCAGAAGGATATTTTTGTGGGTAGTGAGAACTCCAGTAAGGAGTGAGAAGAGTGGTTTGACTCTTTGGGCCTGAGTTAGAGAAGGTCCTGGTGGGAGCGGCCGTCCCTAGAGGGCCAGCTGCGCCAGAGTGGTATCAGAGCTCAGAATATCTTTGCTTTCTGAAGCAGAGAGGAGAGTAGATATCATGCCGCTGAGAAGAGAAAGACAGTCACCAGATCCCAAAGATAGGGAGGTGAGAAGAAGAGGTAGGCCGGCAGGGAATCCAGAAATGGAGTGGCAGATGAGAGATCTCAGGGCGAGACTTGAGGAGATGTAAAATTCACAAAGACGCAGAGTTGGTGCAGGGGATCTTAGCGATTCCGAGGTTGAAGAGGAAGATGGACATGAAGAAGAAGTCACAGCAGAGGATGCATCAACAGAGCGGTTGATTAAGGCCATTTCCAGAATGAGTTCAAAGACCAAAATGGATATTATAGCTTATGAAGGAAGCATGGATGCAGAAGAGTTACTGGACTAGATCAGAGCTCTTGACACCTACTTCGACTATGAGGATATCGAAGAGGATAAGAAGGTAAGGCATGCTGTTACCAAGTTGAAAGGACATGCATCCTTATGGTGGGACGAGCTACAGGCAGATAGGCGTTCCAAAGGGAAACAGAAAATTAAAAGCTGGGATAGGATGATCGCGAAGATGAAGGCGAAATTCATCCCCAGAGATTATCAGATCACACTATTCAGGAGAATGCAGAACCTGAGACAGAAGTTGATGACGATGAAGGAGTACACCAAGGATTTTTACAGACTCAATATCAGAGCAGGTCATCAGGAGAGCGATGATGAGAAGGTGGCGAGATACCTGAATGGTCTGAGATATGACATTCAGGATGAATTAAGAATGGCGACTATTAGAACGGTGGAAGATGCTTACCAATTGGCTCTGAAAGCCGAGGAGAATTTGATCCGTAAGCAAGGTCAGCGAGGGCGAGGCATAATTCAGCCCAGAGGCAAGACAGTTTCCCAAGAAAGAACTCAGAAGCCCAAGGAGGAATGGAAGAAACCTCAGGGTAAGATTGAAAGAGGTGGAACCTCACAACGAGGACAGCAATATGCTAAGTCGAGGAGACAACATACAGAGCAGGGTGGCGGGTATGCTGACGCGAACACTTTTCCTCGTACCAGAGGAAGAGGAAGAGGCCGAGGTGGAGTGATCACATGTTTTACGTGTGGGAAGGATGGACACAAGGCCGTTGATTGTCCAGATAGAAAAATTGACAGAGGAGAAGCTCACATCACTGAGGCACAGAGGCATGATGTTGAGGATGAGGACACCGGAAGTGGAAGGTCACTGACGGTTCATAAAGTTCTTTTAACACCTGAGAAAGAGGTGGAGGATACAGCTTAGAGAACCAGACTGTTCAGGACCACGTGCAAAACAAAGGGCTGGAAGTGCAAGGTCATTGTGGACAGTGGAAGCACCAACAATCTCGTTTCAACCGAGATGGTGGAGAAGTTAGAGCTGGATACAACTGATCACCCGAGTCCATACAAAGTATCATGGCTGCAAAAGGGACATCAGGTGAGTGTCACTAAACAATGTTTAGCTGATTTCAAGATGGGTGAATATAAGGATAAAGTCCTATGTGATGTCATTCCCATGGATGTATGTCATGTATTATTGGGGAGACCATGGCAGTATGATAGAAATGTGGTTCATGATGGGAGAATGAACACACACACTTTGGAGAAGGATGGGATGACACATAAATTGCTTCCGATAAAAGATAGGGAGGTAAAGCTGGAAGTAAGCAATACGATACTTCTTATGAGTGGGAAGGAGCTGCTTATAGAGATGGAGAAGAAAGAAGATCCACAATTCTTTGTGGTCAGGAAACCGAGAATTGTCCTGACTAGCACAAGAGTGGACGACTTGCCAGATGAGATTCAGGAACTGCTGGGAGAGTTCGCTGACATCATCGTGGACAAATTACCTCGTTTGTTGCCACCGATGAGGAGTGTGAGTCACCACATAGATCTCATACCCGGAGCAAGTTTACCGAATAAGGCAGCGTACAGGTTGACGCCTCAAGAGAATGAGGAAGTCAAGAGGTAGGTACAGGATCTGCTGGATAAAGGACTGGTCAGAGAAAGTCTGAGTCTGTGTGTTGTTCCGACAGTACTTAGTCCAAAGAAGGATGGAGGCTGGAGGATGTGTACAGACTCCAGAGCGATAAACAAAATAACCATCAGGTACAGATTTCCACTGCCGAGAATGGATGATCTGATGGATTGCCTGAGTGGGGCAAATTATTTCTCGAAGATTGATCTGAAAAGTGGATATCACCAGATTTGCATGAGAGAGGGTGATGAATGGAAGACAACATTCAAGACAAAYGAGGGTTTGTACGAATGGCTGGTCATGYCGTTTAGCTTGACAAACGCACCGAGCACATTCATGAGGATGATGAATGAAGTCCTGAGGGAGTTCATTGGGAAATTTGTAGTCGTATATATGGATGATATATTGATCTACAGTAAGACGAAGGYTGAGCATTTGAAGCATTTGGCCATTGTGATGAGAAGACTGCAGCAAGAGAAGTTGTTGGTCAACATGAAGAAGTGTTCCTTCATGAAGACAGAGCTCATTTATTTGGGTTTTGTCATATCGGCGAATGAATTGAAAATGGATCYGGAGAAGGTGGAAGTGATCAAGAATTGGCCACCACCCAGAAGTGTTTTCGAGGTGAGGAGTTTCCATGGTTTGGCTAGTTTCTACAGAAAGTTCATCAGGAATTTCAGCGGAATTAGCACAGCGATGATGGACACAGTGAAGAAGCGACATAAGACTTTTCATTGGACAGTCGAGGCTGAGAGGATCTTCAATCTGTTGAAGTGGAAGATCACAGAGCAGCCAATTCTGGTGTTGCCTGATTTCCAGAAGATGTTTCAGGTGAAATGTGATGCCAGTGGGTATGCCATAGGAGCGGTCTTGAGTCAAGAGGACAGGCCAGTTGCATATTTCAGTGAGAAGATGGATGAAGCAAAGCTGAAACACTCCACATATGATAAAGAGTTTTATGCCATCATACAGGCATTAAAGAAGTGGAGGCATTACTTGATACCCAAGGAATTTGTATTGTACAGCGATAATCATGCATTGTAGTTTGTGAGTCAACAGGAGAAGTTGAACCAGAAACATGCAAAATGGGTAGAGTATATGCATAATTTTACGTTTGCTATAAAACTCATTTCAGGGACTGCTAACAAAGTGGCTGATGCTTTGAGCAGGAAATGTTTGTTGCTGCAGGAGTTTCGGGTCAAAACCTTGGGTTTTGAGAATCTCAGGGATATGTATGCAGGTGATGCAGATTTTGGAGAAGCTTATGAATCAGCTGAGAATCCCGTTCTCAGGGATCGAAGCCCATGGATAGATTATATGATCCAGGACGGATTACTTTTTAGAGGCAATCAACTGTGCATTCTGAATTTCTCCATGAGGGAGAACTTGTTGAAAGAGAAGCACAATGGTGGGTTAGCAGGTCATTTTGGACATGAAAAAACATTTGCAAAGCTGAGCGAATCGTATTTTTGGCCAGGGATGTGAACTGATGTCAAGAGATTTGTTGACATATGTAGGATTTGTCAACGCTCGAAGGGCCGAAAGAAGAATGCAGGGTTTTATCAGCCATTGCCCATACCGGAGAGGCCATAGGAGGCGATCAACATAGACTTTGTGTTAGGATTGCCAAGAACACAGAGAGGGGTTGATTCCATCTTTGTGGTGGTGGATGGGTTTTCGAAGATGGCACATTTTATTCCGTGTCAGAAGACCAGTGATGCGACTCACATCGCGAACTTGTTTTTCAAAGAGGTTGTTAGACTTCATGGATTGCCGAGAAGCATAGTCTCGGACAGGGATACCAAGTTCATAGGTCATTTTTGGAGGACGCTATGGAAGAAGATAGGAACTAATTTGGCATTTAGTTTGGCTTATCATCCGCAGATGGATGGGAAAACAGAGGTGGTGAATAGAAGTCTGGGGGATTTATTGAGAAGCTTGCTGACAGAGCACCATAGCAGTTGGGACCAGATATTACCACAGGCAGAGTTCGCATACAACGATTCGGTGAATCGGAGTACAGGGAAAATTCCATTCCATATTTTATATGGGACACATCCAAGGGGAGTTTCTGAACTGAGGGAGTCAGAACAGGCTGCAACTAGCAGTGCTAGTGCTGAAGAGTTCGCGGAGGCAATGCAGGAACTTCACATTCAGGTGAAGAAGTGATTGATGAAATCAAATCAGGAATATAAGCGCAGAGCAGATC
The DNA here is from genome assembly GCA_009831015.1 of Picea engelmannii. NCBI lineage: Eukaryota > Viridiplantae > Streptophyta > Pinopsida > Pinales > Pinaceae > Picea > Picea engelmannii. The sequence goes on along the minus strand of ML798509.1, from coordinate 185,010 downwards.
AACATCGGATATAACTCCAGTTTGAAGTTGGTGATTTGGTTCTGGCACACTTAAGGAAAGAAATGTTCCCAAGGGGAACATATAACAAATTAAAAATGAAAAAGATTGGACCATGCAGAGTCCTGAGGAAATTTGGAGAAAACGCATATGAAATTGAGCTGCCAGATGGCATCGGGATATCTCTGATTTTTAATGTCTCGGATTTATACCCATACAAAGTTGGAGAAGCAGAAACTGGAACTGAGGAGCCAGTGGTCCAGTGGCAGAAGCAATTACCAGTTGCAGAGAAGCCGCAGATGGAGTACATATTGGACAAGCGATTGGGAAAGAAGACCAGACGAAAGCAGTACTTTGAATATCTGGTGAAATGGAAGAATCACCCAGTGGAGGATGCCAGCTGGGAAAATGAAGTATTCATACAGAGGCATGGGCAGACCGTGCAGGAGCTCATGGAAAGGAGCCCATGAAAATTTTCAAGCCGAGGAGTATGATGCAGGAGCATCGCTCACTCATCAAGCGAGCCAGCACATCGAGCGGAAAAGACAGCTGGACAACGCCTACAAATTTTGAAATACTTTGGGAATTGTTGCACCGCTCTTTAATGAAGTCTTTCATAAAGAAGCACACTTGTATTTTAAAGGGGACCTTGAGCCTTTAAGCTCTCGTCCTTAGTAGATAGGAAGGCATCTAATAGATTTAATGTTGTTAGATAGGAATTTAATGGTAGATTTGATAGTTTCAGTTTTCGAGGGAAAACGGATATAGACACCCTCCTTTGTACATTGTAACATAGGGAAAACCAAGAGCAAGAAGAGAGAGCAGGCAGAGAACTTGTGAAGAACACCCATGTACAGATTGAATTAATAGAAGAAAGATTTTGATTCAATTTCATGGTTTGTGTGGTTTCTCTGTGTTGATATTATGCTCATGGATGTTTGCTTCTGTCATACATTTTCTTTGATATGTTGTGTATGTGATTTCATAGTTGATTTGAAATCTGTGAGAAAGTGGAGAATGAGTTTCAATTGTTTGTCTGTCTGAGCCAGGAGATTCCTGCATAGAGTGCAGTTGAATTCATCCGCATAGAGTGCGTTGATGAGGCTAGACAGTTAAACTCTTATTCTCATTCACCCAGGATTTGATTTGGAGTTGGTGGATCCGTGCAGGAGAAGTGCAGGCTTAATTTGAAGTCTCAGTAGCTAGTTTGAGCACAGGAAGGCAGGGATTACTGTGGCGGCAAGTGCATAGGATCTGAAGGACTCAACACTTTGAGAGCTGTTGAGGGTCGAGCCCGAAAGTTGTGTGAAAGGTCTCTGAAGGGATCAGAGTCGACAAGCTCAGGAGGGATAGTTCCTTCGTGATTCCGTGGAGGAGGACCAGGAGAAGGTTCTAACAGGACGAAACTTTGGAGCAGAAGAAATCATCAAGGAGGAGAATAGACGACCAGGGTTCGCAGAGGAGATTCACGAAAACCCGTCGACTATCAGATCTCAGTGAAGTTGTGAAGGGTTTAGCTCTAGGTGCAGGAGGAACCAAGAGCCATCGGGATTCGGCTTATCGGGTTTCACGGAGACAAGAGTTTCATCCTTGTTGAAATCACGAATAGCGATTTCCCGATCTAATCGGAACCGTTGATCGCTAGGGGACATGTGGCACGAGATCCCGGGAAGTCAGGATTTGACATTCGGGGTTTCCCAGTGAAAAGGAATTACTATCGGTGAAATCGCGATACTGCGATTCCCGATAGAGCGGAGAGAGGAGGTGACGTGACAAGGAGGTAGCGCACGTGCCATCGAAGTTCGGGGTTCGGGAATTTGTGAAGGCAGTGACGCACGACAGTTCATGTACCGATTTCCCGATAGGGAAATCCTCGACAGGAATGGAAGCGTTGACTCGTTGACCCATCGGGTTTCAGATTTTTGGGCAGCACGAGAACCGTGCACTCAGGTTTCGCGATAACGCGAAACCCGATTTCCCAACAAAGCCAAGGGGAGATCGCGGAAGGATATTTCTGTGGGTAGTGAGAACTCCAGTAAGGAGTGAGAAGAGTGGTTTGACTCTTTGGGCCTGAGTTAGAGAAGGTCCTGGTGGGAGCGGTTGTGCCTAGAGGGCCAGCTGCGCCAAGGTTGAAAATAGTAAGCTCAAAGACACGCATAGAAAACTAATAAGTGAATTGGGTAGTTTTGAAAAGACAGTTGTAAGCTTGAAGAAACAATTAGAAGACTTTGAGAAACTAAGAGAAGAAACCATTTCCTTGAAAACTCTACTCGAAGAAACAAGAAGAATAGGAGAAGTAAAGAATGTCCAAATCATGAAGAAAGAAGAAGATTGTGAGAAACTTGAACAAGAAGTTGTCTCATTGAGGAAGAGCTTAAGAAAATATCAAGTGCCAAAATACTTAACACATCTTGGATGCATGGGTGAAACTTCATACAAATAAGATGCAAATACCAACAAGAAGGTTGAAGAAAGAGCTACACAGACAGTTGATGAAAAGTGGATCGGGATACCAGAAAGAAAGAATGATTACAAAAGAGATGAATATCCAAAAAGACCTCCTACCTTCAGGAATCAAAGAAGCTTAAATTAGTATGAAGGAAACTACAGAAGAATAGATCATGAACCCAGATGGACTACATCACAAAGAAGGTCACTTACTCCCAGGTATCAAAATTTCTTTCTTGGTCATTGTTATACTTGCAAAAATTTTGGACATAAGGCAATTAATTGCAGAATCAATGAAAGGAACAACTATGCAAGAAACATGAATGGTGTAAATAGAAGATGTGGAAATAATCGTGGATTTGTCAACAAAATTTATAATTCATTTTCCCCATTGATCGACAAAAATATTGTATGCTACAAATGCAATTATCTTGGTCACAAAGCATGAGATTGTAGATATAGGAATGAAGATGTCCCTATGCCAACCACAACATGGAGAAGGAAAGAGATTCCAAACAATGAAGATTGTCGAATAGCATTGACCATTGAAGAATGTAAAGAAGAAGATGAATGGTACATAGACAATGGATGTTCTTCACACATGATCGAGGATCAATACAAATTTATCAGCTTGAAGAGAAAGGGTGGAAATGTTGCATTTGGAGATGAATCATCTGCCAAAATAATTGGAAAAGGTGTAGTAGATATTGGAAGCAAAAATGTAAAAGCAAAGAATGTATTATTGGTTGAATACTTGAAGCATAATCTACTCAGTGTTAGTAAAATGTGTGATCAAGGATATACTCCCACATTTGACTCACAAAGATGAAAAATCAAAGAAGAAGGTTCAGGAAGATTGGTTGCAACCGCAACAAGAAGACCAAGAACATATAAGTCTTAAATTCAAGAAAAATCTCCAAGGAAGAAAGAGACCACAAAAATGAAGTGTTACTAAGTTCTATATGTTCAGGGGGAGCATCCCCAAAGAAGAGAGTTACCTTTTGCCATTAAAATCAGGGGGAGCAACCCTACCCTTTGCCATTGATGTCAAAGGGGGAGAGAAATAGAGATCATGATGATAGGGGGAGCATGAGTGTTGTCATCAATGACAAAGGGGGATATTGTTGGAGGATTGGTTTTTTTCATTGATGTCAACCCTAGTCATTGGTTTTGGACTGCAAGATTGATGAAGGTATTTGGAAATGAAATACAATGCACATGAAGACACAACACCCATGGATGGATAGTATACATCATGTTGTTTCTAGTGGTATGTGTCACGTCACGTGGATTCTCATGGTTGAGGAGAAATGAATTTTTGAATATGACAAAGTGAATTGAAGAAAGAAGTTCAAGTCGACCCTGAAGATAATTAAAGAAAAGAATTACAAAATAAGAAAGTGTCAGGTCGGACCTAATGTTAAAAGGAAGTGACATAAAGGTTATAAATACATATCATTATACATTCATTTTATATACACAAGTCTAAATTTCAAAGGAAATCTGAAGTAAAGAAGGTCGGATTTCAAGGGAGGATGAAGTCTTTTGGTGATGTGTTCTAAGGTATGTTATTTACAGGTCATCTTACAATTTTCACTATAAAAAATTTTCTAGAATGATTTAGATGGTGAAATTGATATGGTATATACAAGACATATCTAGGTACCTGTGGTAAAAAGTTCATCTCTTTATTCTCTATAATTTTGGATATACACTCTGTGGAAGATAGGGTTTTTGACTAGTCCTGAAGCTAGTCATAAACATGTGTTCCGGGTAAAATAGTCATAACTTATTCATAGAGAATCCAACTGAAGTGAGACCAATTTCATTGGAAATAGTACGGGATGTAGTTTCTTGTGTGTGAGTTTCAGAATCTGATGTTAAATATTGAGTGTGGGGAATTCTGTACAAGTTTTCTCTCTTGAATAAACCATAATTGGATAAGGTCTACCATTCTCTCTATAAATTCTTTTTGGGGAGGATTCAAGGAGTGAAACTTGGAGGAGTTTCAAAGAATACATTGAGTAATATTATCTATAGTATCATAGTATTCCAAGAATTGAATAATTGCAAAAGTTGAAGAAGTCTCAGGAAGCATTATCAGGTTCTATGTGATGGTTGGTTGATGGTGATTATTTAATGTAAAGTTTTATTATCTCTCATATATTTTTGGGTGGAAGGAATGGGAAAGGATGGAGAGGCCAACCCTCTGTTGATATTGGAGGATTGTATCTTTATTTTCGAGGTTTATCCCTCCCTTTATATTTGGAAGCTGGAGCTACCTTTGGAAGTCATTACTTCTCTTGAACGATAACTATTGATTATTTATCATATATTGTGCATGGTGTATTGTGGTGTATTGGTGTAACTCTTATACTATTGTTCATTTCTCATTGGATATAATATTCAATTTGAAATCTTGTTGTCTCCATGGTTTCCACATCATAATGAACCCATTCTTTCTTTACTAGTTCTCAAAACTCTTCCTCTAGCCATTGTGGATTAAAATTGAAGGGATTGGTTGTCTTATTAACCTACTTTTCAATATGGAAAAGTATAGGAAAGTGATTTCAACTTCCCCTTAAATCCACCCAGCAGCTAATCCTATATTAGTCACTTAACAAATTCTCAAAAACAAAAAACCTAACTAATCTTTTAGCAACACCAACGTCTCCAAACCTATTGTTCCTCTAGGTTGGCATAAGCTTTGTGGGCTCATCATCAACCAATCTTGCTTCCTCAATTTTGTGTCTAAATAAATTTTCTAATTTTTCCACCCTTATTGTATCCCCATTTGTCTTTTCTCTACTCAAATTAAAGTTTAGATCACCGGCTAGGATGACCCTCTCTCCTTGATGCACCCCTAAGAGAAGAAACCTTCCCCAAAAAATTCAATGTCTTTGTAAGTACTGTAACAATTAATAATAGAATATTTTTTCCCAATTATTTGAAAACAAACTATGTCCATATACCAATATAATCAAGAACAATAAACTCACATAAGAGAGTGGATTTCTTCCATCCTATTAGAATCCCCCTTGAGTTTCCCAAAGCATATCAAGCCATAAATTCTTAGTCTCTAAATATTTTGCTCAAAATATCAACAACCATTTTACCCTCACCCATAGTCCCTTGGACCA
>ML798509.1:166570-179375 GCA_009831015.1 Picea engelmannii | reverse complement strand
TTCCATCCTATTAGAATCCCCCTTGAGTTTCCCAAAGCATATCAAGCCATAAATTCTTAGTCTCTAAATATTTTGCTCAAAATATCAACAACCATTTTACCCTCACCCATAGTCCCTTGGACCAAAACAAATTTGGCTTGTGAATCTCAACCAACCTCATCAAAACTATTATTTTAGAAGGGTTTTGTCCCACTCTAAGGACTGCTTTAATGGATTTTTTCTTACCCTAGTGAATCTCTTTCAAGGATATTTCCTAACCATGGTGAAAGAGATATATTTTGGCAACTCTAGATGGAGTTATTTCCTTAATAGAGTCATGACCTAGCCCTCCTACTCACACTTTTTCCCATATATCTTTTACCCCCTTTATTGATGTCAAAAAATATCCATTATTCCCTCCAGCTTCATATTTTGCGCCAAAGATCAAAATCCTAGAGGGAGGTTCCCCTTCAAGGGTGAAATCTCAAGAGGAGGTTTCAAAAATGGAGAGAAGGCTTACGTTTTCTTTCTGATAGACACAACTAGGAGAAGCTTGTACTAATCTTGGATCCCTAAGCATTTCAAATCCATTGAAACCCTTCCTAGGATTTTTTGGAATCTCTATCATGGATGGATAAATTTCATTATTTCCTATATCCAAATTAACCTTGAACCTCATCTTATACATTTTCAGAGTTAGGATTTAAAGACTTACCAAAATCTTGAGTTATCGATACTTCCAACACTTGGGCCAAATCCATTGAGGCATGGTATCCTTCTAAAATAGGTTGAACACCCTAGTCAAAAGGACTCTCTGAAACATTTTCTCCTTCCAAAATATTATCCAACTCCTCAAGATTTGTATCCTTATCATTTTAATTCCCTTCTTCGATCAAACTGGGGATTGAAACATCTTTCTAAGTCAAAGGTTCCTCAAATCCTTCTTGACTCTTTGGAGCCTCTACAACAAAATTTGAGCCAGGATTGTTTTCCTCCAAAATTTCCTTGTGAAAGAATAGGGATAATATTCAACTATGTGACCGTACACATGACAACAAGCACGTCTAAATAAAATTTTATGGCAATCCAAAACTTGTGAATGAACTCCATCCTCCACCACAATGTTCATGCTTTCTGGGAGACCTTTGCTCAAATCCATCTCATTGACAACCCTTGTCACAACCAATAAGCACTCAACTTGAAGGCTACATCTATGTCAAGTGTTTTTCCCAAATGATCATCAATCTCTTTGAGGAATTTTTTGAACCACAAATCTAATGGTAGTTTGGGAAATTTAACTATATAGGAATACCATTCACAACCTCGATACAGATATCAAAACATACAAACTAAGCTTTGAATGTTAGAAAACTTGATCCCTAGTACCATCTACAAACTAATGGTCATAACTAATGGTCATAACAAACTACAATCATATATGTTTTTATGATTTAAAATAATCATAAATTTATAAAATATAAAGTTGATTAAACTTAATCATAAATCATAATGTTTAAAATATATAATGTTTGAATGTTATATGTGATATGTTAAGTTATAGGCTTGGATATGTATTATAGCAATATTAAAGGCATAAAGAGTAATGTGGTAATTAATTTTTTTGTTTGATTTAATTATTATGTAAAACTAAATTGAAATATGTTTTATAGATTTTAAGGATATTAAAGGTATGAAGGGTAATATGATAATGAATTATAATTAATTTGATATTTGATTCAATTGTTATGTAAGAATAAATTGATGTAATGATATTTGTATGTGTATTTAATATGTTTTTTTGCTGGGATTAATTAAGCTTTTGGTGTATTGTGGTCCCAAACATATTGTTATTCTTAAGGATGAAGAGATGTTGGATAGAATGTTATTTAGAGTTCATACTAAATCATTTTAAAGCTAAAGTATAGCATCAATGTGTTAACAACATCGTTACCTTTGTGCCACTAGTCTCATGCCATATTTTGTATTACTGATTCAAGATCCTAATCACCATTTGCTTCGAGCTATGATTCCAACTTACTATCCCATTTGGTAAACACTACTCAAACTTTACATCATTTCCATTAACAAAATTTGGTGATTCAACCTCCCAAAGCACTATTCCATAAGGTTTATAATGTATCCAATATTCCAATTCCATAAGGTTTATAATGTATACAATATTCCAACACCTTAAAAGATTTTAAGTGTTTTAATATCAAATAAATCTTTAAAAAATAATTACATTTATTTAAAAGTGTTTTTTTTTTTTAAATCTATTTGATTCTTTGAGATGTTTATGCGTCACTAATTACAACCAACAATATTACAATCATAGAATAATTTACAATAACATTTATAATAATAAAAATAACTAAGGAAAAATAGGGAAGCACTCTGAGAACCGCCTAGGGTTACGATTCTGAAGCGTCTTAGCTACTGCAATGGCAGCCTCAGGAGGAGGGTAGCCATCGCCCCCTCCTTCAACTATAGACTCCTTCCGCAAGCTCCTGGCTACCCAAGGCAAGAATCTCCCAACAGTTGATCCCCCCAACTTCGTCAAGAAGCTCGAATCGATCCCAGAGATAGAACTACCCCCGGATCACCCAATGCATGTAGCAATCTCTCTGTCAGACCATGGACTAGTAGGAAAATTCATGGGTCTTTGGCCGTCAACCCGAACTACAGATAATTGGATCCAAAGAAACTGGTGACCATTGATCAAGAGCAGTGTAATCTGCTATGCAGTGGGAAGAGGATTCTTCATCTTCGAATTCATCTCTCAGGAAGACAAAGATCTCATCTTCAAGAATGGACCGTATTTCATGTGAACTCAAGGGCTATATATTAATCGTTGGACACCAAGATTTGATCATGCGGTTGAAGTACCTAAAGACGTCCTCGTCTGGGTCAGGCTTCCCAATCTCCCGATCCACTGCTGGAACCCCACTTTGCTCCAGGCAATCATAAATGGGATTGGTCAATATATTGACAGGGCGAATCCCAAATACCAATATTCATGTGCACGCATCTACGTGGAAGTCGACCTAGAGGTGGGCCTTCCAGAGGAAATCAAGTTAAAGGTTGGAGAATGGCAGCATTACCATAAGCTTGATTACGAACAACTACCATTCAAATGCAGGGCATGCCATGAATACGACCATTTTCAATGAAACTACCCTAAAAACCCAAGCAAGGAGAAGGAAAATGGAGAAGGCTGGCAACAACCCAGAAAAGGAAAAGCATCAACCATAGCAAAAGGACCAAGGAACGAAAAGACAATCCCTGCAAATCCCAATGAACAAGGAAATCGACCAGTAACAATGACATAGAACAATTTTAGAGTGCTAGATCATGGTCATGCAGAGGAAATGATAGGAGAAGCACAATAAGAAGTTCCATTAACCAAAGAGACGCATGGGAAATCAACCCCAGAAACTAGAGAGATGTCAGTGCCAGAAAGAGAAGAAGAGAAGGGAAAGATTGCGGCAAAAAAGGACACAGGATCGGACATGGAGGAAGGAGAGGTCTCCTTAGACAGTGACTATGAGGGCGCAAGTGACATCATTGTCACCCCAAAGAAAATAGCCAGAGGAAGAAAATCCAAGAAAGAAGAAAAAGAAAAGGAGACATACAAAGACGTTTTGAGTGGCTCGCAACCAACAATCATACAACTGATCAATGTAAGGCAGACAAAGAAGCATTACAGGGTTCTTTAAGGATCCCACACATCCCCCCTAGGTAAATCATGAAACTAACATCCTGGAATTGTAGGGGTTTGGGTAGCAAAATAAAGGAATAAGCACTTAAAGATATCATCAGAACTTCAAAGTCCAAGATCCTTCTTATCCAAGAGACCAAGATGGAAGAGCAAGACTTACTCAACACAACAAAAGCACTCTAGAAAATAAGACAAGGAATAGCAGAAAGTGCAAGAGGAGCCTCATGAGGTATAGGCACCCTCTGGAACACTATGAAGTTTGATCTAATCAAATCTGAAACACGCATGCATTGGATCTATACCAGCCTTCTACACAAAGAAATGGGTCGACTAGTAAGCCTCTTCAATCTTTATGTGTCGGTCCTTTTGGAGGAAAAAATAATTTGTTGGGATACCCTAAAAGATTACTTGCTACTAAATGATCTAGATAATATCATTATTGGGGGGGACCTAAATGTGACCCTAGCTACGATCGAGAAAAAAGGTGGCTCCATTGTGCGAGACCCAGCAAGAGAATGGGTCATGAAGATGGAAGAAAAGTGTAACTACTAGGCATTAGTAAATGATTCAAGTAATAAAATAAATGTAAAACACTGAACATGAAGATGAATTCATTATTAACATTCAATTCAATCTTAATAATAGTTTATTGAATATATATATAATGTAGGAAAAAGTCATGACTGAAATCCTTTCACTGTGAATCTTGCTTATGCATAAAAAATTCACATGTAAACAAGACTTAATAAAAATATTCATTTAATAGTGAATGCAGTACCAAATTGAATATATATATATATATATATATATATATATATATATATATATATATATATATATATATATATATATATATATATATATATATATATATATATATATATATATATAATTTAATTAACCTATTAATACCTACTTAGAACTAATTAATACTAAAACTATTTAAAACTAAATTATATCAAAGTTAAAGTTTATATCATTATTATTTACAAAATATTTTAATAAAAAACTTAATATTAAATAAAACATAATTTAAAAATATTTAATTAACTTATTAATACCTACTTAGAACTAATTAACATAAAAAATAAAATAAAAATATTAAAATTTTAGATAATGTTACAACAAGAAAAAATCTATATTTAACCAATATTCAACAACAAAATATTACTTCCAATTTATTAGAAAATAAAATAAATAGATATAAATGAGAAATAATGCTTGGAAATGGTTAGGATGTCATAATCCTTCGAGTTTTTAAATGTTTAGATAATTGGTGTGACCAAAATGATGAATGGAGGACTACTATTCAACCAAGAGAAAGGGAGAAAAACTAATGGCTACGGTGAAACTCTATGGGATATCTTGCAACATATCTACTTGAAGCCTATCCCTCTATAGGTTTGGTTATGACCTCAAACTCTATGATCCAATAGATTATTATCTCCAAACTATATATATATATATATATATATATATATATATATATATATATATATATATATATATATATATATATATATATATATATATATATAACTTCCAAATTCATCCCCGTCACTAGGCTAGTTCACCCATACCATCATTTGCACATAGAGCTTAATATCCCATTTTTGGAGTGCAAATCTTTGTAGTAGGTTTTTTTTACCATATAAGTTCATCATCATCATCTTTGATTCTCACATGAATAAGTATAAGGATTGATGCATGCGATTCTCATTCTTTTGCTTCTCTACAAACTAAACCTATCATAGCTATCGTCTTTAATTCTCGTCTCCACACACACCCCAAGGTCCAAACCTTGTTGAATTTATCTTCAAAGATTTGTTTAAGTGCAAGTGAATTTGTCTTCAAATATTTGAGAGTTCCTAGCTAGTCATATTCCCTAAATGATGAAGCATGGCAGTGCCCTAAGTTCTTTCACTTTTTTTTATATGTCATTGCCTTAAACATTATTCCATAATCTATTCTTTCCATACATTTGGAACACTTGTGGGTTGTTTAGACTCCTTCCAAAGTTGTTGTGCATAAGGAAATTTGATCAATAAGTTGGAAATGTTTTCATTAACCATTCTATATAGCATACAAATGCCAAGACTTTGTCTATTCTGCCCCTACAAGACCTCCCAAGTCAGGGCCCTATTCATTAGTGCTAACCATAGGAAGATTCATTTTTTTTAGGTGCCCTGATCTTTCAAATTTAACTCCATCATTAAGATGGATCTCGATTCCTAGCTTCAATCATTGATTTATACCCAAGATTAGTTGTATACTCTCCTATACTCTTATTGTTTTCCCATGCAAGAGAATATGCTTCATCTTTAAGCCTTATATGACTCCTTTTCAAAATTTTGTTATACTCAATCCATAGAGTCTCATTCTCACCTTCTAATCCAATTGACCTAGTGGATCTCCAACATTGAGCCCAAATATTGGTAGGATGAGGATCCCCCACGGGATTGAGAGTAAAGATACCAGTCTCCTGCAAATTTTTAATCAAATTTGCTAGCAATCTTACCCTCTCTCCACATCCCAAGATGGAGTTTTTGCCAACTATAACTTGACCACCAACGCCTTCTTTCCATGCCAAATGTTATCCAAACACTATAAATTCTTGAACTAATGACTTCCAATGTATTGATACATTCTTTATACACTTTCTCGAGCTACCAATCCAATATGGAAAAGACCCAGGCCTAATATATTTTTTCTCAATGATTTTACTCCACGATGATTTAATTATAAGAGAACACTAGACTTTTTGTTTCCAAATAATTACCAAATAGGTGGATGTTCTATTGGAAGATTGGTTGTTGTCATTGATGTCAACCTTAGTCATTAGTTTTGGACCGCAAGATTTATCAAGGTATTTGGACATGAAGGATAGTGCACATGTAGGCACAACATCCATGGATGGATAGTATAGATCATGTTGTTTCTGGTGGTATGTGGAACATCACGTGGATCCTCATGGTTGAGGAGAAATGAATTTTTGAAGATGACAAAGAGAATTGAAGAAGGAAGTATAGGTCGGCCCTGAAGATAATTAAAGAAAAGAATTACAAAATAAGAAAGTGTCAAATCAACCCTAATGTTAAAAGGAAGTGACATAAAGGGTATAAATACACATATACATTCATTTTATATCCATAATTTTAAATTTCAGAGGAAATCTAAAGTAAAGAAGGTCGGATTTCAAGGGAGGATGAAGTCTTTTGGTGATGTGTTCTAAGGTATGTTATTTACAGGTCATCTTACCATTTTCTCTATAACTTTTTTTCTAGAAACATTTAGATGGTGAAATTGATATGGTATTGAGAATACATATCTAGGTACATAAGGTAAAAATTTCATCTCTTTATTCACTATATTTTTGGAGATACACTCTATGGAAGATAGGGTTTTTGACTAGTCCTGAAGCTAGTCAAAAATAGGTGTTCCGGGTAAAACAATCCTAACTTCTTCATAGAGAATCCAAATGAAGTGAGACTAATTTCATTGGAAAGAGTACAGGATTTAGTTTCTTGTGTGTGAGTTTTAGAATCTGATGTTAAATATTGAGTGTGGGGCATTATGTACAAGTTCGCTCTCCTGAATAAACCAGAATTGAATAAGGTCTACCATTCCCTCTATAACTTCTTTTTCACGAGGATTCAAGGAGTGAAACTTGGAGGAGTTTCAGAGAATACATTGATTAATATTATCTATAGGATCATAGTATTCCAAGAATTGAATAATTGCAGAAGTTGAAGAAGTCCCAGGCATCATTATGAGGTTCTATGTGATGGTTGGTTGATGGTGATGATTTAATGTACAGTTTTATTATCTCTCATATATTCTTGGGTGGTGTTATCACTCTAGGAAACTCTCCTAGGTTGTATCTCAGAGATGCCTGGTAAATTAACCTTTTTGTAACTATTTTCTCAATAATGGGTGTGAAGTTGGATCAAGATGAATAACTATTTTAAAGGATTGTCTCACAAGACTATCTAAGCTTATTCAACAATGCAAGGCCTTCAAGAGCTATTATCATATAGGAGCGTATCAAATAGATGAGAAACTAATCAATTAACCAGAACATACATATATAAAAAAATACATATGATGGGTCAAGAAACTAGTAAGGTTACTTATGATCCTTTGTTCACTAATCAAATGGTGAGATGATAGTCACCTATGGACTATGTAAATGCAGATAAAGAACATAGTTCAACTCATAAGCATAAAAAGGAAAAGGAAAAGAAGATCTGACAATATCAATGAAAGAAGCTCGCTGACTGAATATATTATAGAAAGAGTCTTTTCACAATATACAATAAGTGTAGTACTCAAAGTTGAACCTTCAGCCTCAAGGACTGAATTTCCCCCTCTCTCAATCCTTCGAAAGCTCTTGGTTTTATAGCCTTTACATAAAAGTTTCAATATCCTATAAAAATGGATCTGAAATAACTATAATTGAGAAAAATAAAATTAGATCTAATCAAGTAAGATATAATCTTATCATCATAATTCGAATTTGACAATTTGCAGGTGAAGATCATGAAACTTAAGATCTTTTTTTCGTAAGTGGGTGATTTCTGTCAAGAATAGAGATTCCATTTGGCTTCATTCTTTCACCATATGTCTTCAAAGCTTGAATAGGAAGCTAATCTGGCTTCTGATAATTATTATCCTTCATTTAGAATTGTTCCCACACATCCTAGAATCGAGAAAACACGATATGGGCAAAAATAATAGCTTTCTGCCCTGTTCTGTGCAGAAATTTTCTGGAAATATGTTGCTTAAAGATTCACCCATATATCTCAAATAAAAACATATTTTTAAAAACTGAGAGAGATTTTGTATATCGGCTTGTTGTGAGAAAAAACCTCTCTCATTTCTTCGAGATTTGTTTTCATTTTCCCGGGATCCGCATTTCAAAAACATGTGTCAAACAGGGAAATCTCAGATTCGAAATTTAGGGATCGGAGATGGATTTGATTCTCCCAATATGTGACATCTGTAGGAAAAATGAGAGAGTTTATTGTTCTCTGACGTGTTAGGAACAAAAACCCCATCAATTTCTCAAAATGATTCTCTAATCACTCAGAATCATCATTTGAAAATGATGACTCGACCTAGTAAAAACGCAGAATTTATGTTCTTTCGGTAGCTAAAATAACCCCGAGTTTCGCGTTTTAGTTTCTGAAAGCTAGGATTTCAGTAGCTTAGAAGCCCTTTTGAAAAAGGCATTAGCTACCGAAACTTGAGTTTTGATTTTTTTTAAAGGAAAAAACAAATCAAATGCTTTTCAAACTTTAATTACAAGCTGGAACTTATTAAAATGAGCCCTAAAAATTTAGTAGGGTTTTTTTTAATGACTCTCTATCTCCTCCTCAAATAGTTTTGACCAATTTATTTGAGGAGATAACATCTGGCTCTTATTGGGGATGAAGACCTCCCTGTGAGGTTTCAAGGACCACAGATCTGATGCCTTTCCTGGAAAAATAAAATCCGTAACTTCGTCTTCAACATTCCATTGGGCATGGAGTCAACATTTCATTGGGCATGGAGTCAACATTCCATTGGGCATGGAGTCAACCATTCACCTTTTTCTGAAAATATTTCATGAACTGTATAGATGATCTCTGTATATCTTCAAGGCTGCCTTTATTCTCACACAGTAACTTCTACATCTACTGCAAAATGGAGAAAAGAAATGCTCGGGCTGTGAGCTTATTTCCTACCCTACTCTATTCTAACCAGTTCTGCAATTGGTTAAGTGAACGTTGATTTCCATAGCAGCCATCCAAGAAATTTTAACACTGAAATAATCTCATCATTCACACTAATTAATAGCTGATGTTTGAGGTGTGACAAGAATGATAAGAAGCCATTTACAAAACCAAACTCACCAAACAACATGTGCAAGCTAAAGAAGTCTGAAACTTTCAATTTCTCTGAAAAGTATGATTCTATGAAGGCTGCCACTGGATCTTTGAAACTGAGGTCAGACACTTGCTGCTCTTCAGGAAACAGTTGTATCTCTATGACTGCTTCTTTTCTAGAATATTTATGACTTTTTGATTCTTTTGTGATCGCCTTCTGATCATCAAACACTATGAACTCCTCTTCAGAACAGTGTTCAGAAAATGATGATAGAGCAGTGTTTGAATAACGAAGATTTTGATCAACTATAAAAATGTAGTTGTCTACACAATCATGAGTTATCATAGACTCTTCTTGATTTGCAAACTGATCATAAAATTCACACTCATACCTGTCCATTGAAATCTCTGCAACCACTAAAGAATCTGATTTACAATTTGAAATAAATTCACCTGCTTGTTCTTGTTCCAAAATTGCTTTATACCCATTATCTTCCTGCTAAAAATCTGAAGTATACTGACATTCTGCTTGCTCATGTACTTGCAGATTTTCAAAACAATCTCGATCTCAAATCCACCTGGAAGCACGGATATTCTCCTCCACTCCTTCTGCATCCTCAAACAATTGTTTTAAGGAAGAAGACTTCCTTTCTAACAGGAGAAGCGCAAGTTCTGAATGCAGACCCATAACATAATAAATCATGGCAGCTTTCCCCATAGGCCAGATTTCCAAAGGCATACCATAGTAAATGCTGCAAAATATTCGATTGAAAACAAGCAAGGTTTCATTTTTTTTTCTTCAAGGCATAGAAATCAACAAGGTATTAATCTGCTGATTTGTTTTCACCCCAATATTTCATAAAAACCTCTGAGAATTCGATCCAAGAGCCAATAGAGTCAGCTCTTAGATTCTTGAACCATATAGTAGCATCTCTAATCAACGATTTTGAAAAATATCTAATGATCACATCTTCATGAACAATATGAAAACGATCAATAAAATCCAAAAAGGATTCCAAGTGACTTTCAGCTGAAGCTTGATTCTCTCCGGAAAACCAAGGGAGATATTCATAACAACCATCAGTATAAGGATGAAGAAGAAGGGCCAACTTTAAAGGCTTGAACATATTCATCTGGATCTTAACTTGAAAGGATGTGGGTTGATCATGAGAGATGGTAAGTTGTTGACAAGGTTCGGAAATTATGGCAAGAGGAGCTAAGATCTGAAATGGTTTTGAAATAATTTATATCTTTTTAAGGTCACATGGCTGATCAGATTCTAAATGACATGAAATACAATGGTCATCTTTATGAACAGGCTGAGGCACAAAGACTGAATCAACATCTACAATGCAAGCAAGCTGCAAATCTTCTTCTAAAGATGGATATACAAAAGAAGGACGATGATGATCTGAATATACAAAACAAAAAATGATTCTCTTTACATGCGAAGGGAAAAGCATGAAAGAGTTGATAAAAAAGAACAACATTTCATGAAGAAGACTAATGAACTGATACCTGGATTTGGAATTTAGCTCCTTCATCTTCTGTCAACCGGATCCTCCCCAGTGGAGTCTTGAATGTGGAGTCGCCAGGCAAATTATTATAGTCGATTCTAATGTTTGTCTCTTGTTTTCCATCAAGAAACAGATCTATGTCGTTCTCCCAGGGAAACACTACTTTCACTTTCCTATCCCCGGCAACGACGCCATTTTGTTATCACTCCAGGATACTCTCCTAGGTTGTATCTCAAAGATGCCTGGTAACTTAACCTTTTTGTAACTATTTTCTTAATAATGGGTGTGAGGTTGGATCAAGATGAATAACTATCTTAATGGATTGTCTCACAAGACTATCTAAGCTTATTCAATAGTGCAAGGCCTTCAAGAGCTATTATCAGATAGGAGTGTATCAAATACATGAGAAACTAATCAATTAACCAGAACATACATATATAAAAAAATACATATGATGGGTCAAGAAACTAGTAAGGTTAATTATGATCCTTTGTTCACTAATCAAATGGTGAGATGACAGTCACCTATGGACTATGTAAACGCAAATAAAGAACATAGTTCAACTCATAAGCATAAAAATGAAAAGGAAAAGAAGACCTGACAATATCAATGAAAGAAGCTCGTTGGCTGAATATATTATAGAAAGAGTCTTTTCACAATATACAATAAGTGTAGTACTCAAAGTCGAACCTTCAGCCTCAAGGACTGAATTTCCCCCTCTCTCAATCCTTCAAAAGCTCTTGGCTTTATAGCCTTTACATAAAAATTTCAATATCCTATAAAAATGGATTTGAAATAACTATAACTGAGCAAAATCAAATTATATCTAATCAAGTAAGATATAATCTTATCATCATAATTCGAATTTGACAATCTGCAGGTGAAGATCATGAAACTCAAGATCTTTGTATGGTTGTTGGGCGATTTCTGTCAAGAATAGAGATTCCAATTGGCTTCATTCTTTCGCCATATGTCTTCAAATATTGAATAGGAAGTTGATCTGGCTTCTGATAATTATTATCCTTCATTTAGAATTGTTCCCACACATCCTGGAATCGAGAAAACGCGATCTGGACTAAAATAATAGCTTTCTGCCCTGTTCTGTGCAAAAATTTCTCGAAATATGTTGCTTAAAGATTCACCCATATATCTTGAATAAAAACATATTTTTTAAAACTGAGAGAGATTTTGTATATCGGTTTGTTGTGAGAAAAAACCTCTCTCAGTTCTTCGAGATTTGTTTTCATTTGCCCAGGATTTTCATTTCAAAAACATGTGTCAAATAGGGAAATCTCGGATTCTAAAATTAGGGATCAGAGATGGATTTGATTCTCCCCATATGTGACACCTGTAGGAAAACTGAGAGATTTTATTGTTCTCTGATGTGTTAGAAACAAAAACCTCCTCCATTTTCTCAAAATGATTCTCCAGTCGCTCAGAATCATCATTTTTAAATGATGACTCAGCCCAGTAAAAATGCAGAATTTATGTGCTTTCAGTCGCTAAAATAGCCCCAAGTTTCACGTTTTAGGTGTCAAAAGCTAGGATTTTGGTAGCTTAGAAGCCCTTTTGAAAAAGGCTTTAGCTACCGAAACCTGAGTTTTGATTTTTTTGAAGGAAAGAACAAATCAAATGCTTTTCAAACTTTAATTACAAGCTAGAACTTATTAAAATGAGCCCTAAAAAATTTAGTAGAGTTTTTTCTAATGACTCTCTATCTCCTC
>ML798509.1:147924-166520 GCA_009831015.1 Picea engelmannii | reverse complement strand
TTTTGAAGGAAAGAACAAATCAAATGCTTTTCAAACTTTAATTACAAGCTAGAACTTATTAAAATGAGCCCTAAAAAATTTAGTAGAGTTTTTTCTAATGACTCTCTATCTCCTCCTCAAATAATTTTGACCAATTTATTTGAAGAGATAACAACTGGAAGGAAGGGGAAAGGATGGAGAGGTTAACCCTCTCTTTATATTGTAGGATTGTATCTTCCTTTTGGAGGTTTATCCCTCCCTTTATATTTGGAATCTAGAGCTACCTTTGGAAGTCATTACTTCACTTGAATGATAACTATTGATTGTTTCTCATATATTGTGCATGGTGTATTGTGGTGTATTGGTGTAACTCTTATACTATTTTTCATTTCTCATTGGCTATGATGGTTTAAGTATAAGTTGAAAAAGTTTTAAATTGGACTTGATATTGATTCACCCCCCTCTCAATATCAACAATTGGTATCAGAGCGGGTTACCTTCAGTACAGTTTAACCATTGGAAGGAAGATCCTAAGCAAAAATGGAAGACAACATTCCAAATGGGATTCCACCATTTGATGGAAGCAATTTTGAATACTGGAGTAATAGAATGGAAACTTACTTGAAATCTCTTGGGGAAAATGTTTGGTTCTCAGTTGATTTAGGATACAATGCTTTGAAGAAACCAAAGACTGCAGCTCAGAAGGAAGCAAAAAGGAACAACAAATTGGTAATAGATACCATCCTTGATGGATTTACAAATTCAGTGAAATCCAAGGTGGGATTATGTACATCATCAAAAGAGCTTTGGGACAAGCTACAAGACCTTTATGCAAGGGAAGAAGAAAAATAAGAAGAAGAAGTTGAAGAAAATTACAACATCTCAGATTTCAAAGAAGCAAATAGAGGTCAGTTCTTTTGCGTTAATTGTGAAGGAGTAGGACATGTTGAATTTGAATGTACTCATCCAAGGATTGAAAGAGATGAAACTGAAGAAGAAAATTCCAATGAAGAAGAAGAAAAATCATGAAGCGGAAATGATTCAACAAGAACATGAGAATCTTAAAAAATTGAAGCATGTTGAGATTGAAAATAGCAAGCTCAAAGACACGCATAGAAAACTAAGAAGTGAATTGGGTAGTTGTGAAAAGACAGTTGTAAGCTTGAAGAAACAATTAGAAGACTTTGAGAAACTAAGAGAAGAAACCATTTCCTTGGAAACTCTACTCGAAGAAACAAGAAGAATAGGAGAAGTAAAGAATGTCCAAATCATGAAGAAAGAAGAAGATTGTGAGAAACTTGAACAAGAAGTTGTCTCATTGAGGAAGAGATTAAGAAAATCTCAAGTGCCAAAAGACTTAACACATCTTGGATGCATGGGTGAAACTTCATACAAAGAATATGCAAATACCAACAAGAAGGTTGAAGAAAGAACTACACAGACAGTTGATGAAAAGTGGATCGGGATACCAGAAAGAAGGAATAATTACAAAAGAGATGAATATCCAAAAAGACCTCCTACCTTCAGAAATCAAAGAAGCTTAAATCAGTATGAAGGAAACTACATAAGAGTAGATCATGAACCCAGATGGACTACATCACAAAGAAGGTCACTTACTCCCAGGTATCAAAATTTCTTTCTTGGTCATTGTTATACTTGCAAAAATTTTGGACATAAAGCAATTAATTGCATAATCAATGAAAGGAACAACTATGCAAGAAACATAAATGGTGTAAATAGAAGATGTGGAAATAATCATGGACTTGTCAACAGAATTTATAATTCATTTTCCCCATTGATGGACAAAATATTGTATGCTACAAATGTAATTATCTTGGTCACAAAGCACGAGATTGCAGATATAGGAATGAAGATGTCCCTATGCCAACCACAACATGGAGAAGGAAAGAGATTCCAAACAATGAAGATTGTCGAATAGCATTGACCTCTGAAGAATGTAAACAAGAATATGAATGGTACATAGACAGTGGATGTTCTTCACACATGACCAAGGATCAAGACAAATTCATCAGCTTGAAGAGAAAGGGTGGAAATGTTGCATTTGGAGATGACTCATCTGCCAAAATAATTGGAAAAGGTGTAGTAGAGCTTGGAAGCAAAAATGTAAAAGCAAAGAATGTATTATTGGTTGAAGACTTGAAGCATAATATACTCAGTATTATGAAAATGTGTGATCAAGGATATACTCCCACGTTTGACTCACAAAGATGAAAAATCAAAGAAGAAGGTTTAGGAAGATTGGTTGCAACCACAACAAGAAGACCAAGTAACATATACGTCCTAAATTCACGAAAAATATCCAAGGAAGAAAGAGACCATAAAAATGAAGTGTTATTAAGTTCTATATGTTAAGGGGGAACAACCCCAAAGAAGAGAGTTACCTTTTGCCATTAAAATCAGGGGGAGCAACCCTACCCTTTGCCATTGATGTCAAAGGGGTAGGGAAATAGAGATCATGATGATAGGGGGAGCATGAGTGTTGTCATCAATAACAAAGGGGGATATTGTTGGAAGATTGGTTTTTGTCATTGATGTCAACCCTAGTCATTGGTTTTGGACTGCAAGATTGATGAAGGTATTTGGAAATGAAAGACAGTGCACATGAAGATACAACACCCATGGATGGATAGTATACATCATTTTGTTTCTGGTGGTATGTGTCATGTCACGTGGATCCTCATGGTTGAGGAGAAATGAATTTTTGAAGATGACAAAGTGAATTGAAGAAGGAAGTACAAGTCGGCCCTGAAGATAATTAAAGAAAAGAATTACAAAATAAGAAAGTGTCAGGTTGGCCCTAATATTAAAAGGAAGTGACATAAAGGGTATAAATACATATCATTATACATTCATTTTATATACACAAGTCGAAACTTCAGAGGAAATCTGAAGTAAAGAAGGTCAGATTTCAAGGGAGGATGAAGTCTTTTGGTGATGTGTTCTAAGGTATGTTATTTACAGGTCATCTTACAATTTTCGCTATAATTTTTTTTATAGAACGATTTAGATGGTGAAATTGATATGGTATTCAGAAGACATATCTAGGTACCTATGGTAAAAATTTCATCTCTTTATTCTCTATAATTTTGGAGATACACTATGTGGAAGACATGGTTTTTTACTAGTCCTGAAGCTAGTCATAAACATGTGTTCCGGGTAAAATAGTCATAACTTATTCATAGAGAATCCAACTGAAGTGAGACCAATTTCATTGAAAATAGTACAGGATTTAGTTTCTTTTATGTGAGTTTCAGAATCTGATGTTAAATATTGAGCGCAGACCATTATGTACAAGTTTTCTCTCTTGAATATACCAGAATTGAATAAGGTCTACCATTCTCTCTATAACTTATTTTTGGGGAGGATTCAAGGAGTGAAACTTGGAGGAGTTTCAAAGAATACATTGAGTAATATTATCTATAGGATCATAGTATTCCAAGAATTGAATAATTGCAGAAGTTGAAGAAGTCTCAGGAAGCATTATCAGGTTCTATGTGATGGTTGGTTGATGGTGATTATTTAATGTAAAGTTTTATTATCTCTCATATATTTTTGGGTGGAAGGAAGGGGAAAGGATGGAGAGGCCAACCCTCTATTGATATTGGAGGATTGTATCTTCCTTTTGGAGGTTTATCCCTCCCTTTATATTTGGAAGCTGGAGCTACCTTTGGAAGTCATTACTTCTCTTGAACGATAACTATTGATTATTTCTCATATATTGTGCATGGTGTATTGTGGTGTATTGGTGTAACTCTTATACTATTGTTCATTTCTCATTGGATATAATGTTTTAAGTATAAGTTGAAAAAGTTTTTAAATTGTACTTGATACTAATTCACCCCCCTCTCAKTATCAACATGTTCTTCAAACCCCACCCACCCTCTTCCTTTATCCAAGCTATAATATTCCACTTGACAGAGGGATTTCTCTCTTTCTTTCTTTCTTGACCATAGGAATTTAAAACTAGTTTTCTTGATCTTATCTAGACCTTCTTTAGGAGTATATTACTCCATTGAATGTCAAAAACCTGAAATCGCCTCCAAGATTGACTTTACTAAGGTCAACATCCCTCCCATAAAAAGTTATATGTTAAACCAATTATTTATCCTCGCTTCCACATTTTCAAGCAATCATTCCTAATCTTTTTTCCCATGACCATTTGGATTTAAGAGAAAACATGTGTATTTTAAATCATGTTGGAAGTTTAAAAGATTGAAAGGAAACATCCTTGCCAATCCATGTTCATCTTCTTGGTCTAGACCATGAAAATAAATTATGGATTTTTTAACATTTATTACCATTACTATAGTTGTACCATAAATATTCAAAATTTGTAATATCTTCTTTAATTCCTCATATTCATTACGACTTGAGAGAAATAAAACATTATCAAAAAATAAAAAATGTGTTAAAGAGTCATTCCTACCAATTCTAACACCTAATATAATCCCTACTATTTTAGCAGCCATAATAGCTCTACTTAGATCTTCAACAACTAATAAGAAAAGAGGAGGGGATGCCCTTGCCTTAGGCCCCTAGATGGCTTGAATAAGTTGGAAGGAGAGACATACATAAGGATATCAAAATAAATAGAGGTAATATAATTTGTAATCCATGTGACTACAAGAAGATTGAAACCCACATGCAAAAGCATTTAATCTAAGATATAATCAACTCTCTCAATCATATTCTTTGGATAAGTCTAGTTTCAACACCATAGAAAGAACATTTTTTTTTGCAATGGGATGCAGCCTCTCTTGAGTTGCTCTTATGTTCTCAAATATTTTCCTTCCAACTAGAATTTGAAACTACTCCTAAGAGATATTTTTAGAAAAAAATTACTCTTACTACTAGGATCTTAGCAATCATTTTTTAAACACATTTACACAAAGATATAGGCCTAAACTCATCAAAAATTGTAGGCTTATATTTCTTTGGGAGAAGGCTAAAATGTAGAGTTAATGGCCCTCAATACCTTTCCAAAGTTATTGACTTCCTCAATAACTATGAGCATATCCTTTTCGCTAAATCATAGAAACCAATAAATAATTCTATAGTCCATCCAACTTGCCCCAAACTTGTATCCTTCTTGAATGAAGATAAAACTGATTTCAACTTGCCTTTGAAGATTCCTCCTCCATCATTTGATTACTTTTTTATCAAACAAAGATATAAATATAGGAAGTTAGCTTAAGAATTTTCTATCTTTACCCTATTTGGCTCTTTAAATATAGCCTCAAAGTGTGAGACCCCTAAATTTTCTAACTCTAATAACTTTACAACTAAATTTCCTACTACATCCTTCATTTCCCAAATAGTATCTATACTTTTCCGATGGTTAGAAAAATTATGCAAAAACTTTGTGTTATTTTCCCCTCTACAACCACACAACCCTAATTTTCATCTTCCACTCAGCCTCTCTCCATTCCAATAATATCCTCTTCTTCAATTCCATACTTTGCATCATTAATTTCTCTTCTTCATTGAAATAGCCTACCACATTCTTCTCATACATATCACCTATMTCCCTTTCAACTAATATGAGATCCCTATCCTTTTCCTTTTTTTATTTGTATCCCACTTAACCATTGTTCTTTTATTCTTCTTTAAAAAATATTCAATTTGAAAGMTTGTTGTCTCCATGGTTTCCACATCATAATGAACCCATTCTTTCTTTACTAGTTCTCAAAACTCCTCCTCTAGCCATTGTGGATTAAAATTGAAGGGATTGGCTGTCTTATTGACCTAATTTTCAATATGGAGAAGTATAGGAAAGTGATTTGAACTTCCCCTTAAATTCACGCAGGAGCTAATCCTATATTAGTCACTTAACAAATTCTCAAAAACAAAAAACCTACCTAATCTTTTAGAAACACCAACTTCTCCAAACCTATTGTTCCTCTAGGTAGGCATAAGCTTTGTGGGCTCATCATCAACCAATCTTGCTTCCTCAATTTTGTGTCTAAATAAATTTTCTAATTTTTCCACCCTTATTGTATCCCCATATGTCTTTTCTCTACTCAAATTAAAGTTTAGATCACCACCTAGGATGACCCTCTCTCCTTGATGCACCCCTAAGAGAAGAAACCTTCCCCAAAAAATTCCATCTCTTTGTAAGTACTGTAACAATTAATAATAGAATATTTTGTCCCAATTATTTGAAAACAAACTATGTCCATATACCAATATAATAAAGAACAATAGACTGACATAAGAGAGTGGATTTCTTCCATCCTATTAGAATCCCCCTTGAGTTTCCCAAAGCATATCAAGCCATAAATTCTTAGTCTCTAAATATTTTGCTCAAAATATCAACAACCATTTTACCCTCACCCATAGTCCCTTGGACCAAAACAAATTTGGCTTGTGAGTCTCAACCAACCTCATCAAAACTATTATTTTAGAAGGGTTTTGTCCCACTCTAAGGACTCCTTTAATGGATTTTTTCTTACCCTATTGAATCTCTTTCAGGGATATTTCCTAACCATGGTGCAAGAGATATTTTTTGGCAACTCTAGATGGATTTATTTCCTTAATAGAGTCATGACCTGGCCCTCCTTCTCACACTTTTTCCCATATATCTTTTACCCCTTGTATTGATCTCAAAAAATATCCATTATTCCCTCCAGCTTCATATTTTGTGCCAAAGATCAAAATCCTAGAGGGAGGTTCCCCTTCAAGGGTGAAATATCAAGAGGAGGTTTCAAAAATGGAGAGAAGGCTTACGTTTTCTTTCTCATAGACACAAGTAGGAGAAGCTTGTACTAAGCTTGGATCCCTAAGCATTTCAAATCCATTGAAACCCTTCCTAGGATTTTTTGGAATCTCTATCATGGATGGATAAATTTCATTATTTCCTATATCCAAATTAAACTTGAACCTCATCTTATACATTTTCAGAGTTATGATTTAAAGACTTACCAAAAACTTGAGTTATCAATACTTCCAACACTTGGGCCAAATCCATTGAGGGATGGTCTCCTTCTAAAATAGGTTGAACACCCTAGTCAAAAGGAATCTCTGAAACATTTTCTTCTTCCAAAATATTATCCAACTCCTCAAGATTTGTATCCTTATCATTTTAATTCCCTTCTTTGATCGAACTGGGGATTGAAACATCTTTCTAAGTCAAAGGTTCCTCAAATCCTTCTTGACTCTTTGGAGCCTCTACAACAACATTTGAGCCAGGATTGTTTTCCTCCAAACTTTCCTTGTGAAAGCATAGGGATAATCTTCAACTATGTGACCATACACATGACAACAAACACATCTAAACAAAATTTTATGGAAATCCAAAACTTGTGAATGAACTCCATCCTCCACCACAATGTTCATGCTTTCTGGGAGACCTTTGCTCAAATCCATCTCATTGACAACCCTTGTCACGACCGATAAGCACTCAACTTGAAGGCTACATCTATGTCAAGTGTTTTTCCCAAATGATCATCAATCTCTTTGAGGAATTTTTTGAACCACAAATCTACTGGTAGTTTGGGAAATTTAACTATATAGGAATACCATTCACAACCTCGATACAAATATCAAAACATACAAACTAAGCTTTGAATGTTAGAAAACTTGATCCCTAGTACCATCTACCCTCCAATATTTCTTTGAATCCTCCATTAACCTACATAAGAACGTTATTCAACCTATGGTAAGAAGATGAAATATAGGCCTATACCTTAGACCTAGAACCCAAACCGTTTGGATCCAATCATTAAGTATTTTTTTGAAGATCAATTTACCAAAGAATTTGCATATGAGAGATTTCCTAGAGTACTCCAATGCTTGCATCATTCTTACCCTATATATTTGGTACTTAATCAGTTTCTTATCCTTCTAGAGCTTAGAATCACCCTAAGCCAACCTTTCCACCTTCAAAACCCTACTCAATGCTTCAAAATCTAGGTCTTGACGTATAAACCCTAGACCCCATAACCTTGTTTATGCATTTGGAATGAAATTTGGAAGCAATGAGGGAAAATATGAAATCTTGTTTCCAAAGCACTCTAGGGTTTCCTTCCCAAAACCTTCCTCATGTGTATTCTGACTTGGAGCTCCAACTAGAATAATTGAAATAGTGTGTCTAGAATCCTTTGCAAGCTTGCCATACAATCTCCCTCCAAGTTGGATCCTACTCGTACCAATGCTTTTAGGATCTCTACCATATTTTGCATGGACTGAAAAGTCGTCCATACTATCCACTTTTCTTAAGTTTTCTTTTGCCTTTCCCTAAACAAAGTAGAGCCCCCCATGGACAAGTTCCTTGTCCCTAGTGAAAGAGATGGACATTTGTGTGTCTAGATAGGTAAAAATTTAGATTCCTTCATATGGATCTTCAAAGTAGTCGAACTCATCTTCAAGATCCATCATCCCCTCCTATCATCAACCATAGTAGATAGCCTCATCTTTTTATCCAGATGATTATACTCTTTTCCCCTATGGTGTCAATGAATTTTTAGACTATAAGCAAGATATATATCTTTTTACTCCTTAGTGCCCATGCCATAACATTGGAGGCTTTACAGAGGTCTACAACAACTTGTTTCATATGTTGTCAAGAGTACCATGTCCTAGGGTGGATTTTCAATAACTCTGTAGTTCGTGACCATAAAGGGAGCATGATTTCACTCATGCCAGATACCCATCCAAGGTTAACATATGTGGATGAAATAATTAGAAGGGGCACTATTCGTAGGGTTATCATCATTAAAGACATTGTCATCATGCGAAGAAGGAAGGGTATCCTAGTGTATTGACACAAGATATGATTTATTAATGCACTCAGGATAATGTGAGACTTTCCAACTAAGTCTTGGTTGACTATCAAGATTAATGAAGTGTTAATTCATCCACTATAGTTTCATTCTCGTTATGATCTACTTATCTAAATGGCATGTTAACATACAAATTAAATTTCATATAACTCTCTAGAAAATTCAGTAAAGCAAATACCTCTCCTCTAACATCTAAAAAGAAAGAAATGTAGCACAAACCATTGAAAGATGTTAGAAAGAAATGTAGCACAAACCATTGAGACATGTTTATAGAAAATCTTTCCATTACAATAACTATAAAACTCACTCACTGTGTCAACTAAAAACTAAGAGTATGAATAGATTCATTTTTACTTCGATGTTAGGCTCCCTCAATTTCTTTTTTAACCTATATGTAAATTTAAAAAATAAATTACAAGAAGAGCAAAAATCCTCAATAAAATATTGCAAAGTAATATATAATGTTTTAGTGAAATTTCCTTTAAACCTTCATGTGATAGTGAAATTTCTATTTTGTCAGAGACATTTTGTTGAGTGAAAAGCCGTTAATGGAATCTTTAAATGGAGTCATGATAAGGAGAGCAATTATGATGTTGTTGATCAGTAGATTTCTTTTATTGTCATTGTAAAACATGATTAGGTTAAAGTTTATAATTTATGATTGATTGAGTTTGAATAATCATATTTTATTATGATTTTGATTTATGATTGATTGAGTTTGAATAATCATATTTTATAATCATTTTGATTTATAAAATATATATGATTATGATTTGTTAAGATGATTAATTTTTTTTAATATTATTTAAATATGAAATTATGAATTATATTTGATGATTAATTTTTTTTTTTAATTTTTAATATTATTTAAATGTGATAATGTGTATTTTAAATATTATAAATATTAAATTAAAGTTTATAATTTATTAAGTTTAATCAAATTTATTTTATATATTATTTAAGTGGGTTTAATGGTTAAGAACATGTACTTCTTCTTAAAAAGTAATAAGTTCAAATCTAAAGGAGGGTAAAGTAAGATATGTATATCTTTATAAATTTTAGTAGTTAAACATTAAACCTAATTTTTTTTTTATCAAAAATTATATATATATATATATATATATATATATATATATATATATATATATAATCTATATCAAATTTAATTTATAAACATAAAAATAAACATATAATTATAAAATGTATGATTTTGATCGTAGATAATAATTTCAGTCCAACATTTATAATGTTTAAAATACATAACATTATTATTATTAACAATAAAAAAAAACTAATGGTCATAACAAACTACAATCATATTTTTTTATGATTTAAAATAATCATAATTTTATAAAATATAAAGTTGATTAAACTTTATGATAAATCATAATGTTTAAAATATATAATGTTTGAATGTTATATGTTAAGTTATAGGCTTGGATATGTATTATAGCAATATTAAAGGCATAAAGAGTAATATGGTAATTAATTTTTATGTTTGATTTAATTATTATGTAAAACTAAATTGAAATATGTTTTATAGATTTTAAGGATATTAAAGGTAGGAAGGGTAATATGATAATGAATTATAATTAATTTGATATTTGATTCAATTATTATGTAAGAATAAATTGATGTAATGATATTTGTATGTGTATTTAATATGTTTTTTTGCTGGGATTAATTAAGTTTTTGGTGTATTGTGGTTCTAAACATATTGTTATTTTTAAGGATGAAGAGATGTTGGATAGAATGTTATTTAGAATTCATACTAAATCATTTTAAAACTAAAGTATAGCATCAATGTGTTAACAACATTGATACCTTTGCGCCACTAGTCTCATGCCATATTTTGTATTATTGATTCAAGATCCTAATCACCATTTGCTTCGAGCTATGATTCCAACTTGCTATCCCATTTGGTAAACACTACTCAAACTTCACATCATTCCCATTAACCAAATTTGGTGATTCAACCTCCCAAAGCACTATTCCATAAGGTTTATAATGTATCCAATATTCCAATTCCATAAGGTTTATAATGTATCCAATATTCCAACACCTTAAAAGATTTTAAGTGTTTTAATATGAAATAAATCTTTAAAAAATAATTACATTTATTTAAAAGTGGTTTTTTTTTTTAATCTATTTGATTCTTTGAGATGTTTATGCATCACTAATTACAACCAACAATATTACAATCATAGAATAATTTACAATAACATTTATAATAATAAAAATAACTAAGGAAAAATAGGGAAGCGCTCTGAGAACCGCCTAGGGTTACGATTCTGAAGTGTCTCAGCTGCTGCAATGGCAGCCTTCGGAGGAGGGGAGCCATCGCCCCCTCCTTCAACTACAGACTCCTTCCGCAAGCTCCTGGCCGCCCAAGGCAAGAATCTCCCAACAGTTGATCCCCCCAGCTTCATCAAGAAGCTTGACTCGATCTCGGAGATAGAACTACCCCCGGATCACTCAATGCATGTAGCAATCTCTCTGTCAGACCATGGACTGGTAGGAAAATTCATGGGGCTTTGGCCGTCAACCCGAACTACAAATAATTGGATCCAAAGAAACTGTCGACCGCTGATCAAGAGCAGCGTAATCTGCTACGCGGTGGGAAGAGGATTCTTCATCTTTGAATTCATCTCTCAGGAAGACAGAGATCTCATCTTCAGGAATGGACCGTATTTCATGGGAACTCAAGGGCTATATCTGAATCGCTGGACACTAAGATTTGATCCTGCGATTGAAGTACCCAAGGACGTCCTCGTCTGGGTCAAGCTTCCTAATCTCCCGATCCACTGCTGGAACCCCACTTCGCTCCATGCAATCGAAAATGGGATTGGTCAATATATTGACAGGGCGGATCCCAAAGACTAATACTCCCGTGCACACATCTGCGTGGAAGTGAACCTAGAGGTGGGCCTTCCAGAAGCAATCAAGTTAAAGGTTGGAGAATGCCAGCATTACCAGAAGCTTGATTACGAACAACTACCATTCAAATGCAAGGGATGCCATGAATACGTCCATTTTCAATGAAACTGTCCTAAAAACCCAAGCAAGGAGAAGGAAAATGGAGAAGGCTGGCAACAGCCCAGAAAAGGAAAATCATCAACCAGAGAAAAAGGACCAAGGAATGAAAAGACAAACTTTGCAAATCCCAAGGAACAAGGAAATCGACCAGTAACAATGACAAAGTACAGTTTTAGAGTGCTAGATTAGGTTCATGCAGAGGAAATGGTAGGATAAGCACCAGAGAAAGTTCCATTAACCGAAGAGACACATGGGAAATCAACCCCAAAAACCAGAGAGATGTCGGTGCCAGAAAGAGAAGAAGAGAAGGGAAAGACTACCGCAAAAAAGGACACAGGATCGGACATGGAGGAAGGAGAGCTCTCCTCAGACAGTGACTATGAGGGCATAAGTGACATCATTGTCACCCCAAAGAAAACAAGCAAAGGAAGAAAATCCAAGAAAGAAGAAAGAGAAAAGGAGACATACAAAGACGTTTTGAGTGGCTCGCAACCAACAATCAAACAACTGATCAATGTAAGGAAGACAAAGAAGCATTCCAGGGTTCTTCAAGGAGCCCACACATCCCCCCCAGGTAAATCATGAAACTAACATCCTGGAATTGTAGGGGTTTTGGCAGCAAAATAAAGGAATAAGCACTTAAAGATATCACCAGAACTTCAAAGTCCAAGATCCTTCTAATCCAAGAGACCAATATGGAAGAACAAGACTTACTCAACACAAAAAAAGAACTCTGGAAAATAAGCCAAGGAATAGCAGAAAGTGCAAGAGGATCCTCAGGAGGTATAGGCACCCTCTGGAACACTATGAAGTTTGATCTAATCAAATCTGAAACACACACGCATTGGATCTACACCAGCCTTATACACAAAGAAATGGGCCAACTAGTAAGCCTCTTCAATCTTTATGTGTCGGTCCTTTTGGAGGAAAAAAGAATTTGTTGGGATACCCTAAAATATTACCTGCTACTAAATGATCTAGATAATATCATTATTAGGGGAGACCTGAATGTGACCTTAGCTGTGATCGAGAAAAAAGGTGGCTCCATTGTGCAAGACCCAACAACAGAATGGGTAGAAGATATCATGTCAGATTGGGAGTTGGAGGATGTCAAACCAACTAAAGGTAAATACACGTGGTCAAACAAGAGGGTAGGACCAGGGCACATTGTAGCTAGGCTAGACAGGTTCTTAGTCCAAATCTCCTTTATGCTTATGGGCCTCACTCCCTCCTCTTCGATCCTCCCACACAGTGTGTCAGACCATAAACCAATATTTTTAGAAGTTTCACATGATAAGAATCTCAGACCAATCCCCTTCAGATTTAGTCCATCCTGGATCCACGATGAAGGCTTCCATAATCTGGAATGAAATAGTAAGAGGCTCAGCCTTCTTTGTTTGGGGAGAAAAACTCAGGAGAATAAAGGTAGCAATAAAGTCTTGGGCAAAACCCCAGTCAAATCCAATTGTAATTTGCCAAGAAGCCCAAAAACAGCTAGAAAAACATCAGTTTGAAATGGATGAACAGGAAATCACCCAAGAAACCTTAAATCAAGAACACCAACTCCAAAGGAATTGGGATCAAGGTTGTAGAGAGGAGGAAAAATACTGGAAACATAAATCTAGAAGCCTCTGGTTGGAAGCAGGAGATAAAAACACTAGCTACTTCCACAAACAAGATGAGGCAAGAAAGCAGTTCAAGAAAGTCATGGAAATTCAGGTTTAAAATCAGACAATAATAGACTTTGAAGGCATAAAAGCAGTTGCGGCAAATGCCTTCGAAACTCTCTACACAGAAACTCAAAGGTCTAAAATAGATTCCAAAGCTTACCCTCTTTCTCTAGTCCCGACCCTCATCCAATATGGAGTCAACAACAATCTAACAAAGGTAGTCAATCAGCAAGAAATAAAAGAGGCACTTGATCAAATGAACCCAAACAAAGCTCCAGGGCCAGATGGCTATACAGCCAGATTCTATCAAAACAGCTGGGATATAATTAAATCAAACCTTAGAAAACTGATCCAGAAATCTCAGATTTACAGCAAGATAGGAGGAGGAACAAATTCATCTTTCCTGGCTCTTATTCTGAAAGAAAAAGGAGTAGTCAATTTTGGAAGGTTTCGACCAATCTCCCTTTGCAACACAAGTTACAAAATCCTCACAAAAATAATAGCCAACAGAATTAAAAAAATTCTCCCAGTAATCATCCCGGAAAATCAAGGTGGATTTTTAAAAGGAAGACATATAATGGACAACATCATCCTAGTTCAAGAGGCCCTGCACTCAAGCATTCGAAGAAAAGACAAAGGTATGATAATAAACCTCGATCTTGCTAATGCGTTTGATAGAGTTAGGCATAAATTTCTATTCAAGGTCATGGAAAATTTTTGTTTCACCCCAGCCTTTATAAACTGGATAAAATCTTCCATTGGTTCCCCTTGGATAGCCCCACTAGTGAACGGTTGTGCAACTAAGTTCTTTCAAGCCTCCAGAGGTCTTTGGCAAGGTTGCCCCCTTTATCCTCTTCTTTATGCCATCCAGGCCTCAGTACTCAGCTTCCAATTGGATCATTGCCAGACGCATAACAACCTTCTTGACCTGAGGATAGCCCCAGGGGTAAAAGGCCTCAATCATGCCCAATTTTCAAATGACATGTTGCTGATGGGAGGAGCGAGTATGTAGACAACAAGGAAATTTAAAAAAGAGTTAGATGTTTACACAGAAATCTTTGGCAGTGTTATAAGCCTGACTAAAATCAAGATCTATGGATGGAACATTACGCCAAGGGAAATGCTAGATATTTCAAGAGTATTGGGAATGGAAGGTTTCACTGTCTAGGATGCTTTTAAATACCTGGGAGTCCTAATTTTCAAATCCAAGCCAAAGGCTTCACAATGGAACCTGATGATAGACAAGTTAAAAAATAGAATAAGCTACTGGGGAGAAAGCTGGCTAAACCTTGCAGGTAAAGTGGTCCTCATAAAAGTAGTGCTAGGAAGCATTCTAATCTACCAAATCTCCTTGTTACTGGCCCCTATTACCACAATCCAGAAAATCAAAGCGTTGTTCAGAAGATTCCTCTGGGAAGGAGGAAAGCAGACAGGGAGAAAATTGCATCTAATAAGCTGGGAAAAAGTAACTAAGCCCTTCTTAGAAGGAGGCCTCCAATTTAAAAACATCCCCACTCAAAATTTATCATTAGGTGCAAAGATTCTTTGGAACCTAATCACCGGGAAATCTTCTTGGAGTAAAAGAGTGCTATGGAAGAAGTACTTTCGAGGCCCAAGGAAAAAGTTCCTAGATTTCCCAGCATTGGTGGAGAAAGGATCCCCAATTTTCTCTCTGTGCCAGAAGGCTTTGAAACACTTTAGACCTCACCTCACCTGGATACCAGGAAATGGTAAAGAAATCAATGTTTGGGAAGACTCAATCATGGGAGATCCACCTCTAGGCTCGAGGCAGGGTCTTGACCGGCTTAAAGAGTGGATGAGAACTCAGAACTTAAACAGTATGTGGGACATCTCAATTTGGGGAAATGATGAGAAAAAAACTTGGCTAAGGTGGGAAATCACTAACAAACCCCCGGAGTTAGAAGAGGAACGGAACACTCTGACGTTTTGTTTGCAAGGGAAATCCCCCCTAAAAGAAAGAAAAAAAGACAAGAGAGGATGGGGATTACTTTCTGGAATTTACACTACCACAACAAGGTATCAACACACATCAGTTGACCCTCATGTCCCCCCAGACCCAGTAATCTAGACTTCCAAGTCCATTCCAAAGATAGATATGTTTGTATGGACCATGGCACATAGAGGTATCCTAACTGGATAAAATTTAAGAAGAAGAGGATGGGAAGGCCCTCACAGATGTCCCCTTTGTTTTCAAGAAGAGGAAACCAAAGACCATTTGCTCCTAAGTTGTGTTTACTCCAAGGAGGTCTGGCAGTTGGCCTTGGGACTGTAGCCTAACACTCTCATTTTACCTCAAGAGGCCACCATCCTATTCCAAAATTTGAATTCCCTTTGTCCCTTCTAGACAGCAAAAAAGGGCCAAATCTCCACCCTATGGAAAACTCTCCCAAAATTCATTCTCTAGAATATTTGGCTTGAATGAAATAACAGGTTATTTAGGGTAACCAAAAGTAGCCCAACTCAAGTTGCAACAAAGATAAAGGCCTATGTTGGAGAGAGTGCCCCCTACTTCTGCAAAGCAAAGAACTCAAGGCCCTTAGAGACGGAAGAGGAACACTAGATTCAACACTTTAAACTCCAAGATCAACAGCAGTAAACAGGCAACAATTCACACCAGGAAGCTTGGGAAATTCAGAAGGAGGAGCAGGATTTCGAAGAATGGAAGAGAAAGGAAAATATGCATATTTTGTTCTTTAACGGGACCTCCAAAGGAAATCTAGGTTTGGCAGGTGGAGGAGGGGTCCTGGTAAGCCCCACTGGACATCCAGAACTCAGATTTGCCTGGGGACTTGGAATAGAAACTAACAACAAAGCAGAAGCATTGGCCCTCTGGCAAGGGCTAAATCAAGCTATTATACACAACGTCCAAGATCTAGTTATAATAGGAGACTACCGGTTAATAATAAAGAAGGAATATTTATAAAAACTATATAAAATACTTAGAAATTTTAATATTTTTACAAAAATATCGCCAAACATTTATAGTTGACATATGAAGGATTAGTAAGAGTCACCAGGGTTTCTACATTTTAAAATAAATTTCCATCCTTAAAATCATCCCTGGTCTTTAAGAATTACATTCATTGGAAGCACCAACCTCCTTTGTTCTCCAGATACAACTGGAAGGAGGCTCCAACCCCCTATATTTCCAGGCTACAACCTAAGGGAAGCTCCAACTCCCCAATTCTCTAGATACAACCAGAAGAAGGCTACAACCCCCTATCTTCTCTGGCTACAACCGGAAGGTGGATACAACCACCTATCATTTCCCCATCCAGCTTCCCTAAAATATAAGTGTCAAATAACCGATGAAACCACGGTCACACTGTCATTGTGACATATATCAATGTAACATGTACCAATATGTGCCAACAACTTGTAACCAACCTATTCCAATAACCTATATTTAACTTGTACCAATAACCTATACCAACAACCTGTACCAATAATCTCCTTAACATATCATAGATCTCATGCCCAATATCTCAAGAATATAACTTAAACTATGTGCGACAATCTCTCTAGTCATATGCTATACATGTGAAAACAATAATAATCATATGTAGTAAACCCTCACATGAACTAGACATCAAACCCTCACTTTTATGTAGCCTCAAACTAAACCAACAACTTTAGCAACATATCACAACCCAAATCCCTCAACCATGTACCAAGACATACAAGATATGCCTCAACACTCAACCCAACAAGATGTACCAATGATACATACTAGACATACCAGCATTGTATCTTTGTAGATATGTCTCATACAATATGTATCATACATAAGAGTGTTTCTCACTCATCCATCCAACCAACATATACCATATCCAAGTACAATACCAATCATATCAATAATGCCTCAAGCATTCACCATATCATAAGAAAATATAAGAATCAAAACAAACATGTAACCATACCGGAACTTTTGTAGCTGACCTGAACCTATAGAATAGTGACCTGGGAACTTGCTTTCAAACTTCAAGGACCAGGTCCTAACATCTACTCAAGTTTCCATGAGTTTTTTCACATGTATGCTACTCCTTCTTCTACAATCTGTGTATGTACAAACTTTCCTCTACAACAGCCCACGTATGTACGCACCTTCCTCCATTGCATCCCATGTATGTACACACCTTCCTCCTTTTCATCCCACGTACACTTCAGAAACTAGGGTTTTTCTGAAACTTCAAAATTTTCGTCGTCAACCCTCCTTTTCTACCTCAGAATTGCGTAACTTCAGATGTATCAATGAGTACCTGTAGTAAACCTTTCACAAAATAATAGATATTCAATGTGCTCAATAGATGCTAATAAGAGACCCTTTCTCTCTTATTTATACTCTCCAAGTAGCTTCCTCTAGGGGTTATCTTCTAATTGTTTTACCCAACTTCCTTCTTTTAGGGCTAACCCACTTTTAACTACTTTGTCCACTTACAACCACTTTATCCACAAATAGTAAACTCACCACTTCTAGCTGCAGCTAATTTATTTTTAACTATTTTCTTTTTGCAACAACTTAACTCATGATTAACTCCTAGTTACAACCACTTTGACTAGTAAACTTATTCTAGAATCTTCTAGAATAAACTGACTTCTTTGACCTTCTAGGGTCTTCTAGATAACTCATGAGGGTTCTCCAACTTTACTAAGCCATATGTCCTCAACCGTGAGGAACTACGTGACATACCACATATCATCAGAAATGAAATGACATCTACTATCCATCTAGAATAGTCTCACCTGAAAATTCACTGATCTTTTAACAAATTTCTTGTAATAAGTGCAGAGGCCTAAGAATGTTTTTACATATGTTACATTCTTGGGGGTAGGCCACTCTATGATTTCTTCTCCTAGTTTACCTGGACCCTATTCTCTTCGATCACATGCCCCAAATAAAGCATATGTGTCATTCCAAACTCATACTTAGACTCCTTTACATAGAGATTATGTTCCTCCAAAATATCCAATACCTCATCCAGATACCTAAGATGTTCCTCCCAAGTCCTGTTGTAAATGAGAATGTCATCAAAGAAGACCAACAAAAATTTATGCAACTACTTATTAAACACATGGTTCATGTAGGACT
>ML798509.1:110664-123975 GCA_009831015.1 Picea engelmannii | reverse complement strand
TCTCAAACCAGGAGGAGTTATGTGACATTCCACATACCACTAGAAATGGCATGACAAACACTATCCATCTAGGATAGTTTCACCAACAATTTCCTTGATCTTCATCTCGTTATTCCTCATACAAGCATGGGTCCTCCAACCATTCTTATAGGATAACTCAATCCATAAAGTGTCTTCCCGTGAGGGATTTCACCATAAGGGGACCACTTTGGATTTCATCCATTTGTAAACCTTATCAATCATGATAAGACAATAATGAGAGCATGGGTCCTCCAACCATTCTTCTAAGATAACTCAATCCGCAAAGCATCTTCCCGTGAGGGCTTTCACCATAAGTGGACCACTTTGGAGTTCATCCATTTGTGCACCTTATCAATCATGATAAGACAATAATGATTCATCTATACATTTTTCCAACAATGCATCATATACCAATGGAATCACATCGATCCATCTTCATCATGTATCAATGACAACTCATTGATCCATCTTCATCTATGCATTCTCATTTAGGAAAATACATATTATATTACATAAATCATCAATCAATCAATCCTTTGACATCAATCAATCACTTGACATCAATCAATCAAACCATTTGCATCAATGACAACATGATCCAACACAGTATGCACAATTTCCAACGACTTTGTTGTGGATTATTCATTTGACTTTAAGCCGGTCTTGTTTTTCTTTCCTTGTTGACAATGCTTGCATAAAGTGTTGGTTGGCTTCATGATCTGGGGAATTTCTCTGACTCCTTCCTTTTTTTTTACTTTGACAATATTATCAACATTTATGTGACCCATTCTTATGTTCCATATCCAAAATTCATCTTCCTTTCCTAGACAACACTTTTCATTTCCAATTTAACTTAATACATATATGTTGTTTGAAGTTCTTATAGTTGTCGCAACAACTCTGCTTGAACCTGTTTTTCTTATCTCGCACTTCTTTGAATCAAACACAAGTTTGTGACCTTGGTCACACATTTGACTTACATTCGAAATATTGTGTTTCATATCTTCTACTAGTAGAACATTATTTGCCTTGGTATCCTTATTTCCAATTCTAGTTGTGCATCTTCCAATGATTCTAGTTGAGTCAACATTTCCAAAGGAGATTTATTCATCTCTTTCCTTTCTCAAGGTTAGAAACATGTCCTCATCACCTATCATGTGATTTGAGCAGCCATTGTCAACATACCAACCAAATTTCTTGTGTTTATTTTGTAAAGCAAGTGTGTATTCTTCATTGTTGAACTAATTATGCTTCCTTATCCATATTCTTTGAGGTTCTTGTCTGTGATTGTTGTTATTATATTGTAATTCTATTGGAGGAATTGTCATTATATAATATTTGGCCATGTGTCCAAATTTGTTGCACTTGTAGCATTCCATCTCAGTACTCAAGGATTCAAACCTATTGTAGCTTATGTTATGTGTTTCACTAGGCCTTCTTGAATAATCATTGTTGGTTGTGGAGCCTAATTATCTTCCTGTTTCATAGGTCTTTGTTTTCAGTCATGTTTATACCCCATAAATATTGTACACCCCTCCACGTGGGGGGTTGTAGGGGGGGATTTCCCCCCCTACAGGGTTCGGGGCAAGCAAGCCCTTGAAGGAAAAGTTTCCTTGTAAATGTATATTGTAATTTCATAGTAAATATGGATCGTTCATTATAAGGTCACAGATATGACGGTATAAGTTATGTTAGGTTTTTTTTCCCTAGAAGGAAACCCTCTTTTATGGAGGAAATGTAGTGTGTTATGTATCATTGAAAATATTGTATTATGAGAGAGGTGACTATGAGAGAAAAAAGAGGAAGTTACAGCGAGTGTGTTGTAGGTTGTATCCCTTCATTTTGTTGAATAATATATAGGAAGGACCTGGCAATTTCTCTAGTGGACATAGCCCACACTAGGTGAACCACGTATATCTGTGTCTCTAATGTATTGTGTATATTTTGTGTTTTATTTCCACATTTGTTTTATTTTATTTCTCTGTGATCATGTTTTTCTAACAACTGGTATCAGAGTGAAAGGTAACTCATAGGAAAAGAGGGTTCCTGGTTCAAGTGGGAGCAATGGCGGAAGATGGAAAGTTTAGGGTCGGTAAATTTAATATCCAAAACTACCAGTTATGGAAGATTCAGATGGAATATTATTTATATCAGAAGGATCTATTCCTACCATTGGGTGGAATAGCAAAGAATATGGCGGACGTGAAGGAAGAAGAATGGGACGTTCTTGACAGAAAGGCACTAGGAACAATATGGTTGAGCTTGGAAGTGTCGGTGTCTTTCAATATTTTGAAATAAAAGACAACGAAGGAGTTGATGGGCACATTGGATAAACTGTATGAAAAAACCTCGACATCCAATAAGGTATTTCTAATGAAGAGATTATTTAATATGAAGATGTCAGAAGGTGGGTCTGTTGAAGATCATTTAAATGAATTTAATATAGTTACTAATCAGGTAAGTTCTATAAAAGTGGAATTTGATGATGAGGTCAGGGCTCTTCTAATCTTGTTCTCATTGCCAGACAGTTGGAATGGAATGGTCATGGTTGTAAGTAACTTTGTCTATCGTTCAAACACTTTAAAATTTGATGATGTTGTTGGTGTTATCCTTAGCAAGGAAATGTGACGGAAAAGAACAAGTGAGACATCAGGTAGTGTGTTAAATGTAGATTTTAACCTTGTACAATATTTACTACAAACAACTTTTCAGTAAAAGAACAGAAAAGATACAATGGAAAATACACACATTACACAGATATTTTTCCCCTGGAAACCCAAAACCAGGAAAACCAACATATTCTATATCCATTCATTGTGTTATATTGTTTACAATACAATATACATATAGGAGCCAGCAGCATCCAAAACCCTAACCCAATTACTTGGATTAGTCAACAACCCTAATTCCTTAACTGGAAATAGAAAACCATCGGTAAAAACCATGTTCTGAAAAACCGCCCAACAATGGACACGAAAATCAAGGTGACACAAAAATCGAGGTAAAAATGCGACACATTTCCAGAGGAAAAACAAATTCTCATGGGGGGCTATCACCCCCTGCACCCCCCCCCCCCCCCCCGCGTGTCCGATGCAACGTAGACACTACTATTCGTGCAAAAAATATAACACATACCCAACATTAAACATGGAGAACAGGGGAAGACAAAAGGATAGAGGAAAGGGCTCAGGGAACTGCGGTAATGCTAGGAAGGGCATATCCAAATCCAGACTAGGAAAGATAGAGTGTTGGAATTGTGGGAAGAAAGTACATCTGAAGAAAGACTATAGAGATCCAAAGAAACAAAGAGATGGACATTAGGAGAAAAATTAGGAAGCAAATGTATCAGTTGATGTGTTACAAGATGATTTGATTACTTTTGTAGATAATATTTTTGAGTCTTGGGTAGTAGATTCAGGGGCTTGATTTCATGCCACACCCAATAGGAAACATTTTCTAGATTATGTTCAAGGTGATTTTGGACAGGTTCATTTGGGTGATGATGCACCATGCAAAATTGTTGGAATGGGAAAGGTAAAAATAAAGCAAAGGAATGGAAACCAGTGGTTGTTGAAAAAGGTAAGACATGTTCCAGATCTAAGGAAAAATCTGATTTCAACAAGTCAGTTGGCCAGAGGAGGTTGTATATACATATTTACGGATAAGGTGTGGAAGGTCACCAAAGGATCACTAGTGATAGAAAAAGGAGAGAAGGTAGGTACATTGTATTTATGTACTGATAATATTGATTCTTCTATCTCTTTAGCTTCTACAAGGGTGGATACAACACTGTGGCATCATAGGCTTGGACACATGAGTGAGAAGGGGATGCAGATACTTCACAAAATAAATTTGTTTCCAGATATTAAACAAATTGATTTTCATTTATGTCGGCATTTTGTTTATGAAAAACATAAGAGAGTCAGATTTCTTAGAGTCAGAAAAGAAAATAAGAGTGAAAGGTTAGAGATTGTGCATACAGATGTATGTTTACCAGCTCAGGTATCATATCTTGGTGGCTCTCGTTATTATGTTACTTTTATTGATGATGCAGCTAGAAAAACTTGGGTTTATTGCATTCGACAAAAATCTAATGTTTTTATACTTTTAAGAAATGGAAAGCTTTGGTTGAGAATGAGACATGAAAAAGGTTGAAGTGTTTCAGATTAGACAATGGAGGTGAATATTGCAGCAAGGAGATTGATGATTATTTTTCATACCATGGGGTTCGTAGAGAGAAGACAATTCCAAGAACACCACAAGAAA
The DNA here is from genome assembly GCA_009831015.1 of Picea engelmannii. NCBI lineage: Eukaryota > Viridiplantae > Streptophyta > Pinopsida > Pinales > Pinaceae > Picea > Picea engelmannii. The sequence continues at coordinate 119,688 of ML798509.1, read as the reverse complement.
ATGGTGTGTTAGAAAGGATGGATAGGACAATCATGGAGTGTGCAAGAAGTATGAGATTGCATGTTGGGTTTCCCTTATAGTTATGGGCAGTTGTTGTAGATACTGATGTTTTCTTAATAAACAAAAGACCTTCAAGCTCTTTGAATGGTGTAATTCCAGAGGAGGCATGGATGGGTAAAAAGGTAAAATATTTTGTTTTGAAGACTTTTAGTTGTGAAGCATTTGTCCATATTGAAAAAGAAAATAGAACAAAGCTTGAAGGAAAATCCAAGAAGTGTACCTTTATTGGATATGGTATTAATGATTTTGGTTATCTCTTATGGGATTATGAAAATCACAAAATCATTAGGAGTAGAGATGTGATATTCAATGAGAAGGTCATGTACAAAGATCAGTTGCAGAGAAAGAAACATGAAAAAGAAAAACTAGAATACACAGTGCTTGATGAGATCACTGAAAAATAAATTCCAAAGGCACCAGAAAATCAAAATGTACAACAACAAGAGAAACAAATACCTCAAAATCCTGCAAGTGTTGTTAGAAGATATACCAGGTTAAGTAGACCACTTGAACAATACTCTCCTTCATTGTATTATTTATTTTTGACTGATTCTGGTGAACCAGTGTTATGAAGAAGCAATGTAGGTAGACACTAAAAAAAAGTGGGAGAAATGCATGAAATAGGAAATGGATTCCCTGGTAAATAACCAGACTTGGGATTTGGCTATGTTTCCTGCAAGAAAAAGAGCATTGAAGAATAAATGGGTTTACAAGTTGAAGGAAGAAGATGGAAGCAAAAAGCGGTACGAGGCTAGACTTTTTGTAAAGGGGTTTGCACAAAAGAAAGGTATATATTTTGATGAAATATTTTCTCATGTTGTTAAAATGACTTCAATTAGGACTATTTTAAGTCTTGTGGCAGTAGAAGATTTACATCTTGAATAGTTAGATGTAAAAACAACTTTTCTCCATGTGGATTTGGAGGAATATATTTATATGCAGCAGCCACAGGGGTATTAGGTCAAAGGGAAGGAGAATTTGGTATGCAGGTTGAATAAGAGATTGTATGGCCTAAAGCAAGCTCCAAGGCAGTGGTATTTGAAGCTTGACAGGTTTATGACAAAACAAGGTTATAGTAGATATCATTTTGATCACTGTGTTTATTTTAAAAAGCTAGAAAATGGAAGCTATATTATCTTTCTATTGTATGTAGATGACATGTTTGTTGCAGGGTCTAATATGCAGGATATAAATGTTCTCAAGAAGAAATTAGTTAATTCATGTGCTATGAAGGTTTTGGGTGCTGCAAAGAAAATCCTTGGTATGAGAATAACAAGAGATAGGAAAAATCACAATTTGACATTGTCTCAGGGTGAGTACATAAAGAAGGTGTCGGAGACGTTTAGAATGAAAAATGCAAAACCAGTTAGTACGCCTTTGAAAATCCATTTCAAATTAACTAAGGAAATGTATCTAAGACACAGAAGGAGATAGAATACATGTCTAGGTTCCCTTATTCATCAATAGTTGGTAGCTTGATGTATGTCATGGTTTGCACAAGACCAAATATTGCATATGCAATGGGAGTTGTGAGCAGGTAGATGAACAATCCAGGTAAAAAACATTGGGAGGAAGTAAAGTGGATTCTCAGGTATTTGAGAGGTACTGCTACTCATGCATTATGTTTTGAAGGTTCAGACATTGTTCTACAGGGATATGTTGATTCAGATATGGCAGGTGATAAAGATATATGGAGGAGTGCCACAGGGTATGTTTTTACTGTAGGTGGAACAACAGTAAGTTGGATTTCCAAACTGTAAAAGGTCGTTTCACTTTCAACAAAAGAGTCAGAGTATGTTGTTTCTACAGAGGCTAGTAAAGAGATGATTTGGTTACAAAGCTTTATGGAGGAATTGGGAAAGAAGAAAGAGAATAACAGGTTGTACTGTGATAGTGAGAGTGTCATTCATCTTGCAAAGAACTCAGTCTTCCATTCAAATACTAAGAATATACAACTCATGTACCATTTCATACGATCCATCTTGGAAGATGGACATTTGAAGTTGGAAAAGATACGCATTAGCCAGAATCCTGCAGACATGTTAACAAAGGGAGTAACCATGGAGAAACTGAGTTCCTGCTTAGTTTTAGTTGGTCTTCAAGCATGAAGGTGAAGATGAGAAATTTTCCAGGTCCAAGGTGGAGTGTAGTCCAACATGTAAAACAACAGTGGAGTTGTTGTGATCAGTCTCCAAGTGGGAGATTGTCGGTCATGGAGCTAGATTATCTTCATGTTTCATAGGTCTTTGTTTTAAACTGTGTTTATACCCCATGAAGACTGTACACTCCTCCACATGGGGGGGATGGGATTTCCCCCCCTATGGGGTTCGGGAGAAAGCGGGCCCTCGATGGGGGTTCGGGGGTGAAGCCCTTGAAGGAAAAATTTCCTTGTAAATGTATATTTTAATTTCATAGTAAATTTGGACCGTTCATTATAAGGTCGCAGATATGACGATAGAAGTTATGTTAGGGTTTTTTACCCTAGAAGGAAACCCTCTTTTATGAGGGAAATGTATTGGGGCTATGTATCATTGCAAATATTGTATTCAGAGAGAGGAGACTGTGAGAGAAAGAAGAGGAAGTTACAACAGGTGTGTTGTAGGTTGTATCCCTTCATTTTGCTGGATAATATAAAGGAAGGACCTAACAATTTCTCTGGTGGGTGTAGTCCACACTGGGTGAACCATGTATATCTATGTCTCTATTGTATTGTGTATCTTCTGTGTTTTATTTCCGCATTTGTTTCATTTTATTGCTCTGTGATATTATTTTTCTAACAATCATTTCATGCATAACTTTCACGGTTGTCTCTATTCCTGTTATTTTCTCTGCAATTCACAACCTTATGTCCAAAATTGTTACATGAATAACAAAAGCCAAGAAAGATAATTTGATACCTGGGAGTTGTAGATCTTATAAAATGAGTTACTCTTATGAACCCTTCTTATTTTTTAGGCCTTCTTGTTTCTAACTGTCACTGATTCTGAGATCTGAATCTTCTGGGTGGAGGAGTGTCTCTGTGATCTTCTTTGTAAAACTTCTTGTCTCCTCTGACTGTCTCTGCGTAGCTTCTTAGTTGTGTTTATTGATATGTTGTTTTGGATATTGATCCCTTTTCTATCTGGTTGTATCCAAGTTTTGACTTGTCATGATTCGCCCTTTGACTGCTAATAATATTGTCCAAAACTTTGGAGTTGTTCTGCATGTTTTTATTTTGAAGATCTTTTCTCAATGTGACAATCTCTGCTTCCAAATTTCCAATGATCCTGTCTCTTTCTTCCACTTGTTCTCTAAGTGTTTATTTGATTATTTTGTCTTCCTAAACTTGGATTTTGAATTTAGTAATCATATGATATAGTTCTTCAGAATCTGAATTATGAACTCCTCTTTCCATTAGTTTTGCCTGAAGTAACTTGTTTTTCTTCTTCTCTCGTTTTATAACTTCTATGGAACTTAAAAATCCTTCTTGATCGTCAACTTATGCCTCTTCAAATTCTGCTTTGGGTCCTTCTTCATCAAAATCTTCTATTTCCATGAATAGAACCCTTTCTGTATCACTTTCACTGGCTTCATCTTCATCTGATGGGTTGTTGTCTTCTTTGGTGCAAAAGCTTTTCTTGAAAAAAATATTTTCGGTTCTTTTGTGTTTCTATGTTTGTTTGTTATTCAAATCATCTTATTCATTCCTTTTTTTTTCTTATGGGGACATTTGTTATCAAAATGACCAATTTCATCACAATTAAAACAAACCAATGGAAGCTTACCTCTATATTTGTTGGTTCCCTTTTTCAGTCTTCTGACGAAGTTGGCTACTTCTCCATCGTCCTCTAAGATGTCAGTGATGTTGCTATCTTTCTTTTCCTTTTGATTTCCCTTTTGCTTTGAATTATTGGATTCTTTGAATGATGTTTCTTTTGTAATAGAATTATCTTTCTCTGTTCTCATCTCATAAGTTGTGAGTGTCCCATGTAGCTCATCCATGGTCAGTGTAGCTAGATCCTCTCTCTCTTTTAGTGTTGAAATATTTAAATCAAATCTCATTGGTAGATATCTCAATACATTTTTTACAACAACCTGTTCATTTACCTCATCTCCCAAGCCTTTGGTATTGTTTACTACTTCATCAACTCATAGAAAGTAGGCAGCTATGTTCTCATCTTCATTCATCTTTAGTTGTTCGAATTTTGCTCTAAAAATTCTAAGTTTAACTTCTTTGACTTGCTCATCTCCTTCATATACATTCTTCAACTTGACCCAGATGTCCTTTGCAGAATCATAATGCATAACTTTGGTGTAGATTGATTTTGACAAACCATTCAGAAGTGCACTTGTAGCTCTTGAATTATGTTCTTCAAGTTTCTTTCCATCTTTATCTGTTAGAGGAATGGTTGCTTCTTTGTATCCATCTATCATTGATCGCCAAAAATCAAATCCTAGTGCCTAGATGTGTGTCTTCATTATTCTACTTCAGAAAGCATAATATTCTCCATAAAACTGTGGTATCCTAATCTTAGAGTAATCCATGATCTCCTTCCAATGGTTAAACTATCTCATGAAGGACTTTCTTTGATACCAATTGTTGGATTACTGAGAGGGGGGTGAATCAGTAATAGAGCTTTTTAATCCTTTTTAACCACAATATATAAGTGTTGTTTTTTTTATGATCAATTTACCATTATCATTCAACAAGTGCACAAAATAAAATAAACCATGAACAATGAGAAATCATACACATACACAATACACCGGTGTTTTTATGTGGAAACCCAATGCGGGAGAAAACCACAAAATGTTTTTTCTTATATGTCTTTAATAATTACATTCATTGAAAGAACCAACTTCCTTTGTTCTCCAGCTACAACTGGAAGGACGCTCCAACCCCCTATATTTCCAAGCTACAACCTGAGGGAATCTCCAACTCCCCAATTCTATGGCTACAAATAGAAGGAATCTACAACCCCCTATGTTCTTCAGCTACAACCGGAAGGTGGATACAACCACCTATCCTTGCCCCATCCAACCGCCCTAAAATATTAGTGCCAAATAATTGATGAAACCACTACCACATTGTCATTGTGAAATATACCACTGTAAACATGTACCAATCTATGCCAACAACTTGTAATCAACCTATACCAATAACTTGTAGTCTACCTGTACCAATGACCTGTACCAATATATACCAAATATACCAACAACCTATACCAATAATCTCCTCGATATATTAGATATGATAACATAGATCGCATACCCAAAATCACAAGAATATCACTCAAACCATGTGCATCTATGTCATAATCATGTGTAATAAACCCTCACATGGACTAGACATCAAACCCTCATTGTTATGCAGCCTCAAACTATACCAACAACTTCATAAACACACCATAACCAAAAACCCTCAACCATGTACCACAAAAATACAAGGTATGCCTTAACACTCAAACTAATAGGATGTACCAATGATAAATACCAAACATACCAGCACTGTATTTTTGTAGATCTGGCTCATACAACAAGTGTCATACAACCAATAGCCTCTCTAGGGAAAATCCTCAATCTCCCATAACCATATCTCATGTAGACAACAATATCCAACTACACATAAGAATATGACATACCTTTTGAACCTGTAGATAGATTTGTTGTACATGATCATTGTAGACCTTCCTGGGAACTTGCTTTTAGACTCTAGAGACTTGGAATCCACATCTACTCAATATTTCATGGCTTTTCCCAACTGTGCATGACCTCCTCTTCTTCATCCTGCATATGTACACGGCTTACTCTACTGCATCTCGCATATGTACGCGACTTACTCCACTGTAGGCCGCATTCACCTCAAAAACTAAGGTTTTTTTAGAAATTCTACGACTCTGAAACTTTCATCGTCAACCCTTCTTTGTTGCCTCAGACTTGTGTAACTTCAAATGTATCAATGAGTAGCTACAATAAATCTTTCAAAAAATAATAGATATTCAATGTGATCAATAGGTGTTAATAGGAGACCCTTTCTCTCTTATTTATACTCTCCAAGTAGCTTCATCAAGGGGTTACCTTCTAACTAACTTTGTCCAATTTCCTTCTTTTAGGGCTAACCCACTTCTAACCACTTGTCCACTTACAACCACTTTATCCACAAATAGTAAACTCACCACTTCTAGTTGTAACTAATTTATTTTTAATTATTTTCTTTTTGCAACAACTTAACTCATGATTAACTCCTAGTTACAACCACTTTGACTAGGAAACTTCTTCTAGGAGCTTCTAGAATAAATTGACTTCTTTGACCTTCTAGGGGCTTCTAGATAACTCATGAGGTTTCTCCAACTTCACAAGGCCATAAATCTCTAACCGTGAGGAGGTATGTGATGTTCCACATAACACTGGAAATGGCATGACATGTACTATCCATCTAGAATAGTCTTACCTGCAAATATATTGATCTTCATGCATTTATTCCTCAAATAGACTTGAGTCCCTTAACCATATTGTTGGGGCTACCATATATCGTACTTGCTTCAAGGGTTGACATCAATGACAACCAACCCAATTAATCAACATAAGATAATTTTGGATGTATGAAAAATGGGATCTATTGCATACATTTCAACTAGGACCATTGGAAGCTTCCCTACTTGAATAGGCCTTTTGAATTTGAATTTTGGTTATTTAAGGCATGAGCTTATGGTGGCCCACATTAACTATTGCAATCTATGGTGACCTTTGGAGATAGATTTCAAACATTATATTATGTTGCAAGTGATATGAGAATAGAATCATGGATCAATGAATTTTGACATCAAGTAGTCACTGGAGGCAATATSTTTCATCATAGTTTTTGAAGACTTGGTTGTATTATTGTTCATTTCAAAAATRCAGTGTTATCAACCTGCATTTATTTGGTAAGATTAAGTGAAGTTGGTCTAATTCAATTTCTTATTAAGTCTCCAAGGTGGAATTGCTTTCAAGTTGGTATATGGATTTGGTTGCAAACTAATATCAGAATGAAAATTGAAGCATGTTATGCTTCTCTTTTAGCTAAAAATTTTCACTTGGAACATGAATTATGCATGGTAAGAGATGTTGGATGATTAATTGTAATTAACATAGCTAGAAATATGAATAATCAAAGGACTATTTTTTTTATGTTACTCTGAGGAAATAGCCTCTTGAAGAGGGAGAGAAGGTATGGAATTATCCTGGAAGTATAGTTGTGATGGAATGATGGATTTCCTCTTTGATTTTCTTAGGAAAATCAAAAAGCACATTCCCATCATGATGGTTATAGTTATATATTGACCAAAGCAACCAACCTTGTATCTATTCATGCTACTCATAAAGCCTCAAACATTATTAAATTACTTGCTAAGGAAACTGTGAAGTTACACCAAGTATTGAAGAAGATTGTGCCAAGTTTACTCCCAACTTTTGAAAGAGCTTGTTTCAAGCATAGGTTACTTGATCAAACTTTAGCACAACTCACTAGTTCCAGACTACATAGTTGCCATAATTGTGTGGATTTGTGGTGTTGGAAAGAATGTTGGGTCGGAGGTTGGAGTCTCAATGTAATATATGTTTTGATTAGATGTATTTTACTAGCAATTAAGGAATAAAGTTTATTGACTATCTTGTGACATTGTGAAATTGCACTCATGAAGGCCTAATAGGACATGTGTTCTAAGATGTGGTAGTAAAAACACCAGAATGGTCAATGTAATATAACTATAAACTAACTTGTGATATTGAAAATGCACCACCTGGGCTCACTAATTAGAGCCAGTGGTGCAAACTTGCAAGGCACTTGAATTATGATTTCTCAGTTAGTTGTTGATAAATTGGTTATTTGGACATGACCAAAATGCTTGGAGCAATACCACCTTGATATACATGAATGTGGAAACACTAAATAGATATGGAAGAGCTTAAAACTTGAAAGTTGAAACATAGTTAGACTTGTGCCTTTGTATGAAAAGTTATCTAAGTTACAATTTAATTTGAGAATAAATAATTAATTAATGAAATGGCACCTTAGAAATAACAAGATCTGAATGGAAAGGAAATCATTCATACATTTCAAAATAATATTTGGACAACATTGTTCTAAAAGAGGGAGGTACGAATACAATACCTTGTGAGGTATTTTAGATGTTTTAGTCCATTATTTAAGGTTGAAGACACCATTACTATTAGGATGTTAGTGGAACCGACATGAGTAATAACTAAGGGACATGGCTTATTTTAAGGTGTCAAGATATACACTTGCATCTAATTGAGGATGAAAAATTGTACCCTAGTACTTTTCAGTTTATGGACCTTCAAAAACAAGGAAAATAGACAGTGTGATATGTTGAAGTCTTAGAGATCGATGTACAAACAACTAGCTCGAAGAGTAAAAATCTTGTACATCAATGAATATACAAGATTGTGGCTTTAGATGACATAAAAAGTTAACATCCCTCCAAGATTGACTTTACTAAGGTCAACATCCCTCCCATTAAAAAGTTATAAGTTAAATCATTTTTATTTCATAGTTCATTGAGATTGTGTTTTTAGTGGTAAGTCTACCACACAATCCATAGGAAGTATCTTTACAACATCTATATGCCTAACCATTCTCTAGTTAAACATTGGATTTGAGTGCCACACTAGAAATTCATATAAATATGTTTACCTGATGTACAAATAAGGTATTTTTTTTAAATTCACATGGCTCAAATTTAAGCAAGAAAATGACAATAAAACAAAGATTTAACAACATAAAAAAACAAAAACACATTTCATTTATCATGAAAATTTATTAAAAAACTAAATGTTATAATTTTATAAAATGTGAATGAATTAACTCTAATTATAAGTTTAGGAGATTTATTTGTAATTTTTTTCAACTATTATTTTTTAATATTAAGTGTGAATGGTACATCCTCTTAATGATTCATTTTGAGAAAGTTTATAATGTATCCA
>ML798509.1:20302-66213 GCA_009831015.1 Picea engelmannii | reverse complement strand
TATATATGCATAAAAGAGATAAATTCAAAGGATTTTTCTATCACATAAGCTTATCTCCCAATTTCCTAAGATAGATATAATGAATTTGGGCACTTCCCTTAATCTAATTAACAACCAAGGAAGAGCCACAAAAAATTTGAATATAGATTGCATTTTTATGTTTAGCACATATGAGCAGTAACCTTAATATCATCATGTCACACACCCAACCCCCTAAGTATCCTTTTAAGGGATGGGGCATAAAATGTTTACTTTTTTCAATCACCTTGAATCCTTGTAACTAGAATTCCATCATCTTCAGTTCGACAAGGGTTTTCCAACGACTATAAATTTATCCATATATGAGTTATGGATCAAAGGTTATGGCCTTTCAAAGTTCTTTAGGCCTTCATCGACTATAGTCACTCACCGCCATGTGGCACCCACGTGGCTCCCTACCACCCAGCACACCACATCATCATGGCATACAAAGACTCACCTAACTAGAGGTTGATGTTTGTCTAGCTCTTATAGGCCTATTAAATTGATTAATCATTATCATAATAGAATCTCGCTCTTTACTAATCATTTATTTAATCCCCATTAGGGATAATTAATATTCATTAATCCATTAACCCCGTAATTACATTTTTATTTGGCCTGTTATTCCCTAGCCTAGGGATAACTAAGGAGATTATGTCTCGAGGTCCACAGGTCCTAGACATGGAGTACCGAGAGCCATATTGACTTGAGCCTGGCCCTAGAGGGACCATCCTTCTTCTTCAGTGCCTCCATCCTGTCAGCAGCAGCATCCATCCCATCGGCCTGGTCTTGAAGCAACAGTGGGTCTTGCTCCATGAGGTAATGAGTCCGGGTATCATGGTATGTCTCACTCTGATTCTCAAAACATTTGAATATGTGCATTTAATTCACCTTTGCTTCATGATGTGTGCTTGGAATTTATTCCTTTTGACTTGTCCATACCTAGGGGGATGAAAGAATTCCCTAGCAAGTTGGTTCCCTTAGGAGTGAGTTTCCACTGGGTGGGTTTATGAAAGGTTATCGTCCATTCCTACCATACTTATCAATTTTCATCATCTTCCCTCTCATCTTTCCCCAACATTGGTTCAGGCATTTGGTTTTCCAAGCTAGTAAAGGGTTGTACCTTGCCTTGTGGGAAGAAGGGGATAAAGGCCTAGAGGGTAAAAGTAGCTGGCAAAAGCTAAAAACCAAAAAATCAAACCTTCAGATGCTTCGCTCAAGGATACCCAAGAAAGCAATAAAAGTCTTCTCAGTAAGAAAAAGGAGGGACCCATAAAATAAATAAACTGAAGACCTAGTTGGAGGATAGGGGGTCTCATCACGAGCCATCCTATTAGGTCCATGGGCATGTAGCAGTATGAAACTACTATTCATCTGGTCACCATGTCAGGGTAGTGTCTCTTGGCGGCATAGCCAAGAGAAAGGGGGTCTCATCACGATCCAGCCTTCTCATCTTCGTGAAATGCTTGTGGGTAACACTACCACCACTGGTCACCATGTCAGGGCAATGTCCCCCAGCTATTCTCTTGAAATAAAAAGAAATAAGATAAAAAGTAAAAAGGCATTGAATGGGCTAGGAAACATTTTCATCCATGACAAGGTGCATCTCACCCTCTTCAGAGGAACCCAAAGGTAAGCCCTACATTTCCCTACCATCACTACATACCTTGCCCAAACATCCCCATACCATCTCATGCACTTACAAGACCTAGATTGGTCTTCATCTGGAAACATCTCACATCTAAGAAGAATTATCCCAATAGGATGTCATGAAACCCTCTCCAAACCTGGCTTGTAGAATAGCATAACATCTTTGACCACTTGTCTAGGAAAGGGGGGTTTTATGCACATGTTTGGGTAACTTAATTATTAGATGTGATTGGCATTGCTATGATTCCTGTGACTTATGAGCCCATGGAGGGCGTACTTTTTGTTTTTGCGAGACCACGCCTGACAGACAGGTACATATGGGGATATGACTAGATCGGATCTCCATAGGACTAAAATCCCACCAGATGGATGATGAGACCCCAGCCAAGGGCAGACATATACCAGAGGCTTGCACCGGAGAGAGAGGAGAATGTTGCACTAGAGACAACTTGGCAGGCCTACACCTAGGGGGGTCTTTCCCTCCCACCATGATGTTTTCCCTTGAAGGCCCTTGACGTCATCGTTCAGAGCCTTGACGTCACCCAGTTGAGGTATCCATCTTGAGGACAACTTTGGTTGGCACATGTGGGAGTTCCTGAGGGGTTTTGGGCCCCAATGTTTCACTTGGAGGGCTATCGTTCCATCAAGGAGGCTAACGTCACCCTAGGAGGGGCATGATGTCACCCTAAAAAGATAAAATTAGGGTTTTATTTGACAATTTTGTGTAAAATTGGATTTTTCATGTAAATTGGCCATGTCGACCTTTTTTAACTAATTTTGTAATGAAAGGTCATTTTGATTGTATAAATAAAGGATGTGTCCCTTGTAATTCAACATGAATCTTTCACTCACACAAGCAAGGTCTAAAATTTGGCCTCTTTAAGTCTTATTAGTTGAAATTAAGTCGTGCGCAACTCTTGGAGGAGGCTTATCTTGGTGTTTTTTGGCATTTTCTTGGTGGAAAGTATTCAACTGGGGTATTTGCTAGATTATTCTTGGTGAATGTAAGTGAAATTATACAATTTTTCTTTCCTTTGAATGGTTATAGTAATTTTACTTTGCATTTATTAAGATCATGAAATTGCTAGCTTAAAACCCTAGGAGATTAAGCACATGTTATTGTCCTTATCTCAATAGTTATTCACCTACTAGATTTTGCTAGAAAACCTATCCATTGAAGCATATGCTAGAGTCCTACCATTGTAGCACTCTAACATCATTTGCTTCATCAAGCATTTATTTACCTCAAGCTTGAGCTAAAGAAGAAGGAAAACCGCTAGGGCCTAGGGTTACCTACTTCCTAATAGTCATTTTCCTTCTAGGGTTTGGTGATTGAGGCCTTGGGTTACCAACACCTCAACCATCATCCCTCTTATCCTTAGTTCACATATTATCATTTGTTTCCTTCAAGATTGATGTTGCAAAAAGTGACTCTATTAGCCCTAAAGACATTGATCTAGACCTTATACTTAATTGATTGATGAGAACAACCCTCAAATCTTATACCTCAAGCTATTTACTAACTTTTCTGTAACAACCCAAATTGATTAATTTTTATCATAGCTTTTAATTTTAATTTAATTAATTATTAAAACATATTAAATGAGTCTTTTAATATTTTATTATTAAAAGGTGGGTGAATTAATTAATGAGGGGGAATTTGAGAGAGGAGGATAAGGAAGAGAGGAGGGGACTTGGAGAGGGATCTCATTTTTGTTTTAGAATTTCTGAAAGATAGAGGAGGAGGAAATTGGAAGAATTGTTTTGGGGAACTCTCAGAGGGCATTGTTGTTGCTGGGAATTTTGGGCACAGGGGGCCTGGAAACCGCAAGGATTCCTAGAGCTAGGGAGTCGGAAAGGTTGTTCCTAGTTGGCTGGGAGGTTAATATTCAGTTGGGCAGTTTGGGAAAGTACAAGAACAAGTGAACCAAGGGCTAAATCAATTAAATCTGCAAGTGGAGGTATGTATTTTACCAGTTCTGGTTTGTCATCCTTATGTTGTTGTTATTATGTTGTTATTGTTTCTATGTTGTTGTTATCATGATGTTGTTGTTGTTGTCATTATGTTGTTATCATTAATATGTTGTTGTTTTTGTTTATTCCTAGTATGATAAAATAATGAAAGAAATTATAAACTAAATTCAATCATTCCAGTAAAAGATTTTAGAAAACATTTATTTATTTGGAGTCCTGAAAAATAGTTAGGATTTACACATGGTATCAGAGCCCGGTTTCAAAACTGAAACCTGGGCTTGACCACCCACAACACTGGGATTTTTTCTTTGTGCCAACATGGTCTGCAACATCTTCATCTAGAATTTGATTTGGCTTGTTACATGTTATATGGTTGCTTCAACCAGGTCAGCTATGAAACAATATACTTTACAAAAATTCAAAAAATGAAAACCAGGTTCAGTCTCCAAAATCCTTGATAAACCCCTTTCCTTGTCCTTCAATCCAAAATCTTGATAAACCCCTCTTTCCTCTTTATTGAGTTTATTCCACAAATCCCCAATCATTTTGTTGATCTCTCTATCCTTATCAAGATGCAATGCCTTCATTCGTGCATGTTTCTCAACGAAAAATAAGTTATAACCACTCTTGTTTGGTTTTGGATGATTAGGATCCCTCTTTCTAATTCAGTCATTTTTTTTCTTCTGGCAAGTATTGTTCCCTGAAGCCGCGACATCTAAAATATTGTCGTCTTGCAAACAAGAAACACCTACAAACTGTTCCCCTAAAATTTCAGATGGTTTCTGATAAAATATTCCTCTTAATATATCTGAACCCAAATTTATAGTTACAAAGTAACCATGCTCAAACTTCCCATCAATAACTCTTGTTACAGGTTGATCCACTGAAGATGTGGGACCAACTCCAACAATTGGAAAGGAAAAACTTTTCCTCTTTCGCTTCTTGACTTTTGGTTGTTTTTCATCAAAACCGGCATGGGAAGATCCATTATCCGATGACTAAGGAACATGACTTACAACAGACAGAGGAGTTGCAGGAAGTTGACCCTGTGCTTGAAAGAAGTAAACATGTTCATAATAACGAAGAAGGTTCATATAGTATTTATGCAGGAAAAATGATGCGTTGGTGGTAGTTGGAACAAAGTTGAATACACATGTTATTTCCTTCCATTTTTTGTCTTTAATTACCTGATCAAGGCCACCACGATATGTAACCTAAACATAGAGAAGATGCAGATCTAGTTCCTTTCCTCCAATAGTTGGGACCATGAATTTGGTTCCCAAAGATGAATGGAACTTGTTGAGAGTGTCAAAGAACATATCATGATTGGCAACAACTTCCTCATGTTTGACGAAGGGTTTTTCACCCAAAGAAGTTCAGAGCTCCTGCACCCTACGCTCCCCGCAATACCACTTCCTTCATCATAAGGGCCAAGAAGGAAATCTCAAGAAAATATTTGCTCTGAATGCACCTTCCATCCATCGAACAAGATTTTGTTCTCCCCATTAGTTTCCACCAAGTCGAACCCAACATTAGCGGATTTTGATGAGGAAGAAGAAGAATCGATCCAGGTTGTGTTCCCACCAGAATCCACGGGCTGTCGTTGAACAGGTGTGGAAGGGCAGTGAGCCTTACAACCATGGTCGTGGCTATGCTCTTGAAGCAACGGTTTTGGTTGTGCTCTCCAAGTGGTCGGCCATGGAACTAGGGTGGCGCCCTCAAAACCCTCGAGCAAGAGATTAAAACCTAATGTTGAAAGAGAAAATGAGCTAGAAGGGTCAAATCCTATTTTTTGGTGTGTTCGTTTATGAGGGACGTGCGGGGAAGGCATGTGAGCATAAACCCTTTGTTTTTCTTTTTTTTTAAATAAAAAAAAATATATTATTATTATTTAATAATTTGTTAAAAAAAAAATTATGAGTAGTACAAGTCTAACCGGGCACAAGGATTACAGTAAACACCGCAAGCTTCAATGTCATTCCAATTTGCAAAATCATGGATAAAATCATCACTATTAGTCAATTTTATTGATGTCTAGTGGGTGGATTCCCTCGATAGGGGTCACATGGTCGTGTCCTTCGAGGTTTCCCTTATTGTCGTCAAAAAGCAACAACACAACCATTCAAGGTTTAAAATCATATTAAGTTTGAGGCGAGGCATAAATTAATCTCATCGCAAGGAGGAATTGTTGTAATTCTTAGTTAAATTCAAAGGAACACGCTTGGGATTGTGTAGCTATACTAGGTTAATATGTTTCCTGACATGACTCTCCATAAGGGTGGTAACTCATGGAAGACGATTAAAGGTCAAAGTCTTTCAAGTTGAATAAAGGTCATCCAAGAGATAAGTTAAAAGGGGATAACATAAACATAAGGGTGAAAAAAAAAATATGTAATCCATTTATATTAATCATTGAAAAAAATAAGCACCAAGGGTCAAAAAGAAATAGAAATTTAATTTATCTAATTTATTGACAAAAAATATCATTTGAGGTGAAATTTTTATTTATAAAGGAAACTGGAAAGGGATAATATATATATATGCCTCATATTTTTGAGCGGTTTGAACAGTCACTTAGAAAGGGGTTATTATTAGTGAAGGACAATATCATCTATTAAATATGGCATTAATGATAGAAGCAACTAAGGACACTTTTTCATAATTTGTAAAAAAAGAAATACTTTTGAAATTGATGTGAAACAAGTTACAAAATGTAGAGGAGAAACTAAGTGTCTTAATGATAAAATCTATTGTTTAAAACTAGAGGTGAGAAAATATAAGCAAATGATCAAGTATCATAACAACAAATTTAAGATCCCAAGGAGAAATTCAATAAGAAATTATTAGAGAAAGATGAAGAAAATTATTTCCTAAGGAATCATAATCAAATCCTACTTGCACAAATTATGAAGTTAAAAGATGAGAAAATATAGAAGATAAAAATAAAAATAAAAAACTTATTGACAAATGTGGAGAAACAAATGTTGCTTCTAATGATGTTTTATCAAGTGAAGGGTGTCCATGACGTGAGTTCAAGAAACAATTTGATGAGATTAAAATCCAAACCATGGAGAAGGAAACCAGTACAGATCCAATTGTTATCATAAATCAGAACGACACTTATGTTGGAATTTTATCAACCAATAAATCACTAGATGTGACAAACTACAAATATTCCAACATTGACATCAAGACGCAAGATTAAATTATTCCTTATCATTATCCAAATCACAAAAGTAATTGTATTGCTCAATGCACTAACTAATGAAAAATCAATATGAATATAAACGACATTCTTCATACATTCAGGAGAATCACAATTTTGAAATAGAGTGGGGATGAAATTAACCTCGGAAACACAAGACAACAAGTTCCATGCCAATAACCAATTGACAACAAGTTCCAATGAAAATTTACCTAGAAGGGATCGATCCACATGTTGAGATTTGGGTTGTTACGTATGACCTAATCATTGGAATGGACTGGTTAGAAGCCCATCGAGCTTTGGTATATTGTTTCGCGAAGAGGGTGCTTTGTGTTGATGATGAAGGGAGGTCAGTAGAGATCCATGGTGTACAGAGGAAGGTGCCTCTACGCTTTATCTCGACAATGAAGGTTAAACGTTGAATGAGGAAAGGTTGTCGATTTTATGTAGCGGAAGCAGTGAATGAAGGGAAAGGACCCTCCTTGGATCAGTATCCATTATTTTTGTAGTTTAATGATATTTTTACAAAAGAGTTACCAGGGTTACCTCCTGAGAGGGAGCTTGATTTTACCATTGAGATAAAACCTGGTGCGGAGCAAATTTCAAAGACTTTGTATAGAATGACAGCGCCAGAACTTTGTGAGTTGCAAATGAAGTTGAAGGAACTATTTGAATTAGGGCTAATAAGGCCTAGTGTCTCACCTTGGGGTGCACTAGTAATTTTTTGAAGAAGAAGGATGGTTCCTTACGATTGTGTATAGATTACAGGGACTTGAACCATTCTACAATGAAAAATAGGTACCCAATGCCACGAATAGATGACCTCTTTGATCAGATGAAAGGAGCAGAAATATTCTCAAAAATTGATATGCGATCAAGGTATCACCAGTTAAGGATTAAGGAAGGAGATATTCCTAAAACTTCCTTTCGAACTCGGTTTGGGCATTACGAGTTGATCGTAGTACCTTTTGGTTTGACAAATGCGCCAGCAATATTCATGAGCCTCATGAATGGTGTATTTCGAAAGTACTTAGACCACTTTGTACAGGTATTTCTAGATGATATCCTCATATATTCCAAGAATGAAAGAGAACATGAGGAACACTTGCGAGTGGTATTGTCGTTCCTTAGAGAGAAAAAAATGTATGTCAAGTTGTCGAAGTGTTCTTTCTTCCAGAAATAAATTCACTATTTAGGTCATATCATTTCCAGTGAAGGAATCTCTGTGGACCCAGAAAAGGTAAAGGCCATTATGGAATGGCTAGGGCCGAAAAATGATCATGAGGTTAGAAGCTTCATGGGGCTAGCGGGTTATTATCAGAGGTTTGTGGAAGTGTTCTCTAAAAATAGTGAAACACATCACCACCTTGCAGCGCAAGGGGGTCAGGTATGAATGGACAGAAGAATGTGATATTGCATTCATCGAGATTAAGAGGTTACTAACTAGTGCACCAATTCTACGAGTGTCGGATATGGAAAGAGACTTCACAGTTTGCACGGATGCCTCGAAGCAAGGATTGGGGGACGTGCTAATGCAGGATGGGGGAGTGATAGTGCATGCATCAATAAAGTTGAAGCAACATGAGGAGATTTATGCTACTCATGATTTAGAGTTGGAAGTTGTAATGCTAGCTCTGAAGCTTTGGAGGCACTATCTAGTGGGGCGAAACTTTGAGCTCGAAACAGACCATCAAAGCTTAAAGCATCTCTTCACTCAAAGGGATATCAATGTCGGGCAGAGGTTATGGAGTGAGTTTATGAGTGAGTACGGTTTTGTAATTTTGTACATCAAGGGAAAGGAGAATGTGGTCGTTGATGCCTTGAGCAGGAGACCACGTGTCTTCTCCTTGGTACCCTTAAAAGTTAATTTGAGGGAGCAAGTGTCGAGGCAACTTCTTGGAGATAGTTGGTATTTAAGGGTTACTTCAACCCTCCAGAGTGGAAGGAAATTAGATCCAAAGTATGAAGGATATAGCCTGGAAGTAGATCGATTATTAAGATATCAGGGAAGGATGTACATCCCCGAAGGTGGGGATATTCGAAGCATCATACTCAAGGAAGCCCATAGAGCACTTTATTGTGCACATCCGGGTGTGAAGAAAATGTATGCAGACATGAAGAATATTTTCTTCTGGGTAGGCATGAAGTGTGATGCAGTCCATTTCATCGCCAAGTTCCTAGAGTGTCAACAAGTGAAGGCTGACCACCACCACCCAGCAGGTCTCCTACAACCGCATGATGTTATTATGTCCAAGTGGGAAGTCATTTATATGGATTTTGTTGTGGGATTGCCACTCACATCGCACAGACACAATGGAATTCTTGTGATAGTTGATAAGTTGACCAAGAGTGCTCATTTTATTCTGGTTAGAGACAATTATGATGTCACTAATGTGGCACACATGTTTATAAGTGAAATCATCCATCTGAACGGGTTACCCAAGAATATCATTTCAGATACGAACTCTTGATTCACATCTAGCTTTTGGATAAGTCTGTAGTCAACGTTAGGAACTCAGTTGAACTTAAGCACATCATATCATCCTGAAACAAATGGGAAAACTGAGAGAGTAAATCAGGTTATGGAAGAAATGCTTAGGATGTATGTTATGGATAATCAAATGCATTGGGAGAAGTACCTACCTTTGGTAGAGTTCACCTACAATAATGTTTTTCATAGCTCCATTGGAATGCCACCCTTTGAAGTTATGTATGGAAGGCCATGCAGGACACCCTTGAGTTGGGAAAGGTTAGAAGACCGAGTGACAGTTGGTCCAGAATTGATTCAAGAGATGGAGGAACAAGTGATTCATATTAGGCAGTGACTAAAGGAAGCACACGATAGACAAAAAATATTTATGTTGATGCACATAGGACTAACTGAAGTTATAAAGTGGGAGATCAAGTTTTCATTTGTATCAGGCCTAATAAGAGTACCATTCGGTTCAGGAAGGGGACAAAGTTGTCGCCTCGATTTATAGGATCGTTCAAAATCCAAGAGAGAATTGGACATGTTGCCTATCGTCTCGTACTGCCACTCCACTTGCATAAAACTCATAATGTTTTTCATGTATCTGTTCTACGTCATTGTGTTGCTGACGAATCTCATAAATTGAATTGGAAGGAATTGCAGGTATCAGACACGGGAACCCTCATGGTAGAACCGTTACGCATATTGGACCATAGGATCTGACATCTCAGGAACCGTCTGGTAGACCAAGTTAAGGTCTAGTGGGACAAGTATAGCCCAGGAAATGATACTTGGGAGGATGTCGAGACCTTACAATGAGATCATCCCTCACTTTTTTGACAACCTTAGGAATATGTTTCCCGATTTATTTTAATTAGTACATGTACGAGTCATGTATGTGCTAGCTACACATGTATGTCTTGCACACGTACACTAGTATGTGTAAGTGTTTTAAATTGATGTTGTTTCTTATTTGATGTGGATGTATGAATCATGTGTCGATACCCTTGTATTGTAAATTACTCTAACTTTGGGATGAATTTTCTTGAAGGGTGAGTGTATGTAACAACCCAAATTGATTAATTTTTATCATAGTTTTTAATTTAAATTTAATTAATTATTAAAATATATTAATTGAGTCTTTTATTATTTTATTATTAAAAGGTGGGTGAAGTAATTAATGAGGGGGGATTTGAGAGAGGAGGATAAGGAAGAGAGGAGGGGACTTGGAGAGGGATCTCATTTTTTTTTTAGAATTTTTGAAAGATAGAGGAGGAGGAAATTGGAAGAATTGTTTTGGGGAACTCTCACAGGGCACTGTTGTTGCTGGGAATTTTGGGCACAGGGGGGCAGGAAACCGCAAGGATTACTGGAGCTAGCGAGTTGGAGAGGTTGTTCCTAGTTGGTTGGGAGGTTAATATTCAGTTGGGAAGTTTGGGAAAGTACAAGAACAAGTGAACCAGGGGCTGAATCAACCAAATCTGCAGGTGGAGGTATGTATTTTACCAGTTCTGGTTTGTCATCCTTGTGTTGTTTTTATTATGTTATCATTAATATGTTGTTATGTTGTTGTTATCATGTTGTTGTTGATGTTGTCATTACGATGTTATCATTAATATGTTTTTGTTTTTTATTCGTAGTATAAGAAAATAATGAAAGAAATTATAAACTAAATTCATTCATTCCAGTAAAACATTTTAGAAAACAATTATTTATTTGTAGTCCTGAAAAATAGTTAGGATTTACACTTTCCTAACCTTAGATTAGACTAATATACTAACATTCTTGTTGTTGTTACAAAATTATTCTACAACTGCATATTACAGCAGTAAAAGCTCCTAAAAGCAATTATTAAAGTTGATTTATGCATTTCCTCATTAGCTTCTGACAAATGCTAGCATATTGCTATTGTTAGGTTATCATTTTGGGTTGTTTTGAAGCTTATTTAAGGCATTAATTGTGAAGCCATCATCATATATACATTGTTGTTATATATTTATGTTTTCTTCATCTCATATCAGCTTATTGCTTTCATTGACAAGTCCAAGGTTTTATGAAGCACTAACAACAATTGTACTTGCAAAAATAATGTTTTCTTGTTGTCTTGTTCTGGGAAAGTACACTTAAGCATATCATTTCTTCATATTGTTAAAACTTTGGGACTTTATGATTGATGTGACTTGTGAGAGGGGATAACTTTTCTTGATACCTCAATCTTTTCCTTCTCAAACCCTCAGGTCACCGGGGACGTCTCCCTTGGGCGTTCACCCATAAATAGAAAGAGGTGTCTTATTAAGGTGACAGTGATAGGAAAACCTCTTGTTATGCCAATTTTCCATCCACTTGCCTTTCCCTTTTGGACAAGTACAAATTGTGCGATAACAGTTTGGTGCCATTGTCGGGGAACACTGGGTCAATTATCCTAAAACATGACACTTTTCGGTAAGCCTTTCCTCAAAATCCTTTACTTTTCAAAGCTTACTTGGTGAATCCACTGAGGGTGATCCTCTCATCCCTTTGATAGTTTCAATAAAACTATCTTGCGACTCCACAAACCTCAGGGAGGTATACCAACCCTCCCCATTCCTTTAGAATAAAACCTCCCTAAAACTCTCTTGTAGTAAAATCATTATTTGGAGGCAATCTTCCTTTGAACACAATGTCTAGCGCAGGAACTCATACTGTTAATCCAAACCAATCGACTAACCAAAATCAATGGTAATCCAAGCTCTTCAAACTGCTAGATATGTCAGGTATACCAGGATACCCTAGGCAAATGCACCCTAAGCATGAGAAGTGGTTGCCTAAATTCACTGGAAATGATATAGTCAGTGTCGAGGATCATATGAGTAATTTTGGGGCCTTCTTCCAACTTCATCCCATCAGTAATGATGTTGAGGATATATCTATGAAATTATTCGCTATTACCCTCCATGATGGCGTTAGACGTTGGTATAATGGGCTCCCTAATGCTAGTATTGAAACAATGGATAGGTTGGAGGAAGTATTCCTCAAACGATGGAGTGTCAAGGAAGACCCCAACATGTCATTGATAATTCTAAATAACCTCGTGAAACAATAGAATATAACCGTTAAAGAATTCCATGACAAATTTGAAAATTTGATACAAAATATCCCAGTAAGCCATCATCCATCTGATAGTTTCCTTCTCTTTCTTTATACCAAATCCTTTACAGGACAGTTGGGATATCACATCAGAGATAAATCCCCTAAGACAATCTGCAAAGCCCAAGAGGTAGCTACAAGGATTGAAGACAACCTTTCATCATTTAGAGTCCGGCCTTTTCCAACCCCAAGAGTCAGAATGGATGCTAAACCTAAGATAGTCCACAATGTTGAACCTACCTCGGACATTAACACTAGTTTGGAAAAGTTACAACTGAATGTAGATGGCATGGTAAAACCCAAGAATGGATGATGAATAGGATTGTCAACTTAGAAAGACCTCAACAACAAGCCCCTAGGGTTCCTTACAAAGGGAACTTTTAGAAAGGGAACCAAGTTTTTAGACCAAATAATGATCAGGAGGTTCCCAATATTTTAGCCCCTGCAAATGTAGTAGATGAAAACACTTAGTGCTTTCAATGCAGTGAGTCACATTGGAAGCATGAGTGTCCTTTCAACAATGGTGATCATGACTAAGTAAACATTGTTAACCATACCATTGAAAATCCTCCCTATTGAAGAACATCAAGAAGGCATAAAGGAAGTAGCCTGGAAGGCTAGGATGGAGGTGATAAATAACATTGACCAATAATCAAGAGAAAATTTGAAGAAGTAAGAATTCCAAGTATATATTAGGCAAAAAAGAATGAACCAACCTCTCTCTACTGGTCCTACAATTTCACAAACAAGACCTCCACCCATGAACATTCTTCTTCCTAAGAATCCTCCCAAGACCGACAAAGTAGATTTGAACTTTGATTTTGAGGGTGCATTAGCAAAAATGCACGTGACCATTCCCTTGAGAGAAATCATCAAGGTCCCATTTGTTAAGGAAATGTTCGAAAAAAATTTCAAAGGCTCGGATGGACCAATGGACCCTCCTATTATGTTACAAGCAGATCACTTTATGGTTCAGTATGATGGACATCCACCTTTCTTTATGACCTTATTGATCAATAAGAAATGCCTTGACAATTATATGCTTGATTTAGGGGCAGGTGTTAACATGATGTCTTTGAAGGTCATGGAAAAATTGGGCCTAAAGGTCACACAACCTTATAGCAATGTATGTGGATTTGAGTCCAGATCCATACCCACTCATGGGGTAGTTGAGAATGTTGAAGTATTCCTTGAAAGATACCCCGAGAGAGTGACCCACATGGATATCATGGTGGTGGATGTCCTAGATGTGTGGGGAATAATATTATCTAGGAAGTTTGTTGCAATGTTGGGAGGCACCTTGTTGGCACAAGGGTAGACCCAGGGTTCAATGCTTCAACAATGCACCAACAAAACCCTAACTACCAACCCTTTCGGCAACACCTACGAAGCAGATGAAGTCTCACCCGAGGTAGAGGCAGGGGGGCTTGCAGGACTCAAGTGTATACAACCTAGTTGGGACACAGATCTGTGATCACAATACTTAACAGAGCACTTAGAAATTAACATTCATTAGTCTTTAACATTTATTCACATAGCGGGTTAAAACCGTAATTACATAACAACGTAGTATTCATCAAGATCTAAGCACATCTAACCACTCAGCACATAGCATCAAAGCAGATATAGCATTCATTCACATCATAAGCACTAAGCATTCATAGATCTATCTATCATAACAGTGCACTAAGAAAATACAAGAACAATATAGCACAAAGCACAATGACACAGGATATATGTGATTCACTCCAGTGTGGGGCTACGTCCACCAACTCTTCTTCTTCTTTATTAGCTTCTTCCAATATCCTTACATGCACAAAGACCCAAATCCAACTCTGCATAGGACAGGAGATCTATGCACACATCGCCAGATCCTCCTTCCTCGAGCTTGGCACAACATAAAGCCTTTTTACAATCACTTGCACTTAGCTCTGCAAGTTCTCAACACATAGTATGCATGAAGCCTTCACAATTATTCACACTTAGCAACCTTTACACATCTTGCACAAAGCCAACTTATATCTATTTCATCCTTACTTCACTCTAAGTCCTATCTACTTATTTATACATTATAAAAGGGGCCTAAACATGGGTAAAACCCATGGGCCGACATCCCATACCTGTTACATAAACCCTAAAACCCAAAAATCCCACAAAAGGGGGCAAGATCCCATGATCTATGCTTCGCATGGGCGCTCCGTCTTCGACCAACCTGTCGAAGTCCCAAAAATGGTCAAGGACCAACAAGCCCCCAACACTCACTTGTGACTCGTCCTGAGTCACTCTGATCTGGGCAACTTTGCTTCGAAGGCCTCAAGCTTGGCTCGAGCTACCTCGACTTCCTGCTTCACTAGAGCCTCCTGCTCGGTGAACTCTTGAATGAATTTCTCGGTGACAGGCCCTTCTAAGTGTTGTTCCACTGTAGTGACCACTTGTTCTAGTTGTGCACCTTGTCCCTCGATATCCTCAAAAAGTGTACAGGCTTTGTCCTGTACCGGCTAGAGTCTCTGGGTCACTTCCATGACTCTACTATGGATGGCATGGACCTACTGTTGAACTGTGTGCTGCTCCTGTGACCTTTTCATCTTCTCAACCGCTGAAAGCAGTTTCAGTTACACTTGCACTATCAATTCTTGTTGCTTTGCCTCTTGGAGTTGTGCTTCCAATGCTCTTAGTCCTGGGTCCTCTACAAGGCGATCATAGGTCTGCGCACTTCTGTTACTGAGTTGCTTGCATTCTAACGCCAATTCCTTGATTCTTTTGACTGCGCTCCTAGCAGTTTCTTCCCTCTAATCTCGCACTTCCTGTGGAGTGCTCGACACTGCTTGTAGTTCTAGCTCTGCTACTCTTGCTTGAAGCTGCTGAATGGCTTCAGCGAGCTTCCCCACTTGTCTCTCAGCTGTCTCTTCTTCCATCTGTGCCAATCTCGGCACAGAGAAAAGTGATCTAGTGACTGCTTCTCTAACTCCAATATGCTCCGCGAGCAGCTGATCTTTCTCTCTCTGGATATGCTCGTTGTCCTCTTCAACCTTCGCTCGAAGGTCATATTTCTCTTGCTCAGCAACCCGACGTTGCTCTAGGGCTTCCTCCTTTGCTTGCTTCAAGGCCTTTGTGACCTATTATTTTTCTTCTTGTACTCGTCGAAGGCGAGCCTCTGTCGCATTTGCTAATCTATGTAGTTGGGTAGGTTCATCTCCCACATCTATACCTCATGGTGACGACAGCGCAGTAGACACTGCGTGACTTGAATAGAGGGCTTGTTGTACCCATTTCAGCTCTTCTTTGATCCTGTCATACATTGTCTCTTGCTTTGCTTCGTTTCGTTGCAAAATATCCTTCGAAGTATCTGCTACGGCTGTGATGATGAGGTCGATATCATCCACTATGAGCACAGTCTGTGACTGAGGCTTATTGGCTCATGAATTATTTTGCACTGAGGGTTTCTTTGGAGAAACCTTCCTTTTCTTTGATGTCTCAACCTCTGTAAAGGGATCCTTAGGTGGTGTCACTTCACCCTTTTCCTGCTTGTCTTCTTCCCCTTCCTCCTCTTGGTTTACTTCATCACCTCCTCCTCCTCCAGGTGAATCAGATGCAATTTCCTTCGATGCATTGTTTATTTTCTACACCTCTTCCTTATTCTTCTTCTTCTTCTTCTTAGTGTTTCTCGGTCCATCATATTCTTCTCGGGTGACCACAGGAATTTCGATGATATCGGGTTTGGAGAGCTTTGTTTGCTCGACTAGTACAAGGAATTCAGCCTGCCATTCCTTGGTTATCTCCTCCATGTCTTCATCAATTAATTTATAACATGACTATAGCTCCTCCTTGCTTTCATCCCTACACACAGTGATGTAAATGAAGTGTCTTTCTGCACAGAACTTCACTATGGGCCCGTAAGTATGCAAGGTATTCGGAGTCATTCGGGGGAATGACTCAATGGCTCGCATGAGTTGTAGGTAGTAAGTGTGGAAGACAAAGTTAGATTTCCATTGCTTCGCCATATCGCTTGAATACCACAAGGTGGTGAACCTCGCAGCCAGTGGTTTGAACGGCTCGACATCAGGGAAGGTCGCTCCCTCTAGCATCTACCAAGTGACAAATGCAATGAGAATCAGCAACTAGCTAAAGTGAAACTCGTAGCCCTGGTCCTGCACTTCGCAGCAATACTACTCCAACTGGTTGACGAGGTAGCTTGCCCAATTCATCTGCATCCCTTCAACGCACTTTCCTGCGAGGTCGACGATGAACCCCATGATTTACGTTGGTCTGTTCTTCCTGACGAGCTTACTAGTGATCAACTGGCAAGCTAGGCACACTGCACCATCTTGGATGGAGGCTACCTTGTAGCCCCGCTTTCCCTTCTCCACATCGTCGTAGGTTTCCTTTATTTTCTATGCCAGGGTGCGATCTACAGCCTTCCCTGGGTAGAATTTCTTAAGGTCCGGTCTCTGCATGCTTAATCCAATGATCATGTGGATCAATGTCAGATCCACAATCATGTGTCTATCCAACTAGAGGTAACCTCCATGGTAGCATTACAGGAGGAGCTTAACACACACGTTAACCTCCTGATGTCTTCTGAAGTTAGGTATCTTCATCACGTTAAGGATGATGGACCTCGCGATCTCCTTAATCCATGGTTGGGGGACTATCTTTGGCTTCTTCCTCATTGTCTTTGTCAAGTACTTATGCAGTGCGAGTAGCGCATAATTCTTCCTGTCTCCAAGGTTAAATTCGTTGATCTTAAGATCAGGAATCAGTCCTAGTTGTGGTCCGACTATGTGTATTCCCTTCAAGAGGTACGTAGTGATGAGTGTGTACTCAAAATCTCTTGGGACAATGTCACGACTAACCACACCAGCCAAAGGCGGCATGTAGTTGGTCAAGACTGAGGGGATGAGCTTCGCATTCGCCAGGTCGTCGCAGTGCTTGCTTATCTTCTCTGTCACAGTTCGGGATGGCCAATATCGACGTGCAGTCGATGGGGATTCTTGCAATCCTCTCGTCAACGAGACCTGTACTCCTGTGGATATGACCTTCTCAGCCATAAGGTCTATTAGGATCTCCTCCACAGACTTCTCTACTGCACTACGTTTGCCTCACATACACGCTTGAGATCAAATATCTCGGGTAGGTGGACAAACACTCAAGGTAAGAAAAATGGGTGGTGAGGTCTCAATAACCACAGTGCGATAACAATCAGTTCTTTGTGGGCTTGAATAGTCACAATTTGCAAAAGTGTCTCGGGTGAGACATTCGACGAATTAAATAGACAATGTCGTAATGGATTCCTCCAACGGGCAGGAATGCCTCAATCCATTCGTTATGGCATGGTCCCAACAGTCCAATGGCGATATTTCTGGAAATAACTACGTTTCTATCCATTGTGGAGCGTCATTCTAATGGTCAGGACACCTCCAACGGTCATATTGCTTTGCCATGGTGAAGTGCTAGTCTACACTGTTATGCTATTCTGGTGAGGTTCAAGTTCTGCAAGCCTTCTGTTAGCGATCAAAATGCACTGGTATTTTGATGAGTGTTTTCATCACTCTTCACTTGATTTTTCGTTTTCTTCAGTCTTTTGGCCAGTGTCTTAACCTCCATATTTTTCATCAAGCTCCTGATTGATTACTTTTGCCCAAAAATCTTTTGGCTTCATCCTCTTGATCTGTGAATAAATGGTTAGAAATCTCATTTGAACTCTACACAATCTATTCTTGAGTTTGATGTATTCCTAGTTTCTTTTATTTGAGATTTTTATTAAAGGAGGAGCATGCTCTTAATGGCTTTATCCTAGACTAAATCTAAAGGCCATAAGCCAAACCACTTGCCAAACTACATTCACTTATGCCAAACTCCTAGCTCCTAGTTTACATGTCGTATGCTAGTCTCCACAATACTTAACACATAAAGTCATCAAAGCCCAAGCCACGAGTTAACACTTAAGCCATTCCATGAATCAAGATATCAACCTGCCAAACTCTTGTGTTATGTCCACATGTCACACCATTCTACATGTTAATCACGCAATTAACTAAGTCAAGGCTAGGCCACGAGTCAAGCCTTAACGTTTTCTAGCTATCAGTCATACCACACAACGCACAGGTCCAAGCCATGGATTCACCCACAGTCTCAAGTCACGGGCACAGGCCATGAGTCAAACCTCAACTCGGTTACATGTTGATACATTCATCAAGCGCAAACAACCGAAGTTCCACTTCATTCCTGTCGTCGAATGATTTATCCAAACCCATGTACCAGTATGGCCCTGATTCGATGGATTTCTCAATTCGCAGCATTTATATGATTTGGATTATCATATAATACATTTGCATATATGGAGAATCATGTATTATGAATACATGAGTTTTTGTTTCAGTATTCGCGTATTTTGAAGGGTATTGATAACTAGAAAATTGGGTTTCTCTTTGCCTCTGTTACATTATGAGGAAATGATGAAAATAAAATACCAGCGTACAAAGACGAGGTTGAGTTTGAACCCAGAAATATTTGTGATGGTATTTTATGCCTTCTAGACACACATCTTATCCCTTCATCCATGTCTGATGAGTTGAAGGTATTCTATCTTGAGATGAAAGATGATTACCATCGATATCTTGCAGAATTCAAAACAGGAAAAAAAAATCCTTTGTCAATGATGTTGGACACAAAGTTTGCAGTTGAAAGAATGAGGTTAAGATCTGAAGAGATATAGTTATCTCTTGAAGAAGGAGACAATCACATAAGTTCCAAACTTGTGATCCCAAAATCAAAGAGAACAGATGGCAGCCATGGAGGCAGAGTATACCCATTTTGAAGATTTTGTTTTGGCCAAAGCAGAGCTTTCACCAGAATAGGAAGCGCATCTACAAACAGTTAGTCGTTGAAAAGCAGAGCTTTCACCGGCTAACTAGCAAATTTCAAGATAGAATAGTTGGTGAAATTGTAGAGAAGAAATTTTGGGGATTTAGAGCTTAGACAAAGTGATCTTTGGGTCATTTAAAGTATAAGATGGTATCAAAGAATTAATCACCAAATTTTGAAGCATGTGGTTTCAATATTTTGTGGAAATATATCGGGTAAATGCTCACATGGTCAGCTAAAACTTTGCTCACAACTGGTAAAATCTTTCAGCCACTGAAGACATGTGTCTTTCTCATCATTGACACATCAGAGACACATCATAGGCACATCAATGATAAAGACCAGATGTCAAAGACCTTTTGAAGACAGTTTGATTCATATGAACTAGATCTTTAGTTATCCTACTGTATTTAGTTTTGTGTTATGTTTTCTATATTTAGAAATCCAGATCCAGTTTTCTAGGATCTGAGATCTATTGTAAAGGCTATAAAGCCACAAACTGTTGATGAACAAATGGTTCGATTTTGGATACAGAAAATATTATATTGTAAACAGACTTTTTCATATGATAATACAGATCACAAGTTTCTCTCTCTATTAATGTCAAATTTCCACCCTTCTTATGTACTCTTATTCAAGTTGTTTTAACTGCAAAATGATTGTCATCTCATTAGTCAGTTCATAACTTTATTAATAGTTTCTTATATTGTTTATTAAACCCATCATTGTGTATCTAGTTTATAAGCATTGTCTTCTTCACCCACTTAATGCTATTATCTGATTATTGAACCTTGAGGGAATTGGTTTATTTGATTATTCATTTTGAATGTCTGGATACCATATTGTAGTTGAGTTATCCCATTGATCCACACATACAAAAACACAAAAACAAGTTCACTTTAAGTTACCAAGCATCTTTGACTTACAACTTCAAAGAGTTTCTTGGAGTGATAACAAATTGGCGTTGTTGTCGGGGAAAAGGAGATTGAAGCTCAGCTTCCTTGGGAGACGACATAGATCCAGCTTTGATGATAGACAAAGACTGGACATTATATTGGTTGTAATCATCTATCCGGTGACTCTATCAAGGATGGATTCAGTGGCAACTCCACAATATTCAGATGTCAAAATCATTTGCTGCTCTTTTGGCTCGAAGGTTTGCACCTCTGGACTTCTCTTCAGTTTCTGGTTTCCCACATCCAGTACCTCATATGTCAGAATGGGGAGATCTTCTACCTATCTTCAAAGAGGAGAAAGAAGATAATCCTGCAGAACACCTCAAAAAGTTTCATGAGTGCATGGATCTACTAGATCTGCAGCATGAAGATGTTTGTATGAAGATGTTCATGCATTCATTGTATGGTGATGCACGTCAGTGGTATTTCTCTTTACCTCCTTCCAGTATTTCATCATTGAAGGGTTTTCACAGAGTATTCAATGAGCACTGCAAAAGGTTCTTTTCAGATAAGTTTTTATGTGATAATTGTTGTGTAGAATATGAATTGCACAATAGAGTTGAAGATGTAAATAGAGAAGGATATCACTCTCATCATCTACATCATCTCTCTAATGATATTCATGATGATATATTTTCATGTAAAAATGAATTAGATAGAAAAAATGAGAGAGTTCAGGTCTCTCCTATTACCATTATTTCTGATCTTCACAAATCTGAAGAATTGATGTCTTTAACTACACATGGAGAAGATCAATTTAATATTGGTCAAATATCTATTGAAATAAATGAGGTGAGCCCACAATTTTCAGATCTATAGACCAAGGAAAATGATAGTAACCACAAGGAATAGGAATTTCAGAAAACATATAGTCTCCAAGAAAGACAGCAAGAGGATTATATTTCTCTTTATGTACCTTTTATTTCAAATTTTGATGAAAGGGATGAAGATGATGAGAAAATTTTTTGTAGTAACTTGGGATCTACAGCAGATTCTAAGGACAACCCTCAGCTTTCTGATTTGCAGACCAAGGCAGATTTCAACAGTTATGAGGAGGAAGGTGAGGAGCAGAAAGTTTCAGATCAGCAGTTGAGTTTGTTTTTTCATTTGACAGAGGAAGAACAGTCCACATTCAGCATTGACATTAGTGAAAAAAAAAAGCAGTAGCTTTTCTTTCAGTTGGAACAACAGCAAAGGGAGGTATTTCTTTGTGGATTTATTGACCCTATTGCTGACTATTTGGAGTTTATGAGAAGCACAAATGTCAAGATATTTTTGGCAGATGATGGTTGGTTCTGCCATCTTTTCAAACTATATTTCTGCATGTTATGGTTTCCTTTCTTTTTTGGATTCAAATCAAGGAGGTTACCAGTAAATCAATTTCTTTCTTGGCTACATTGGAGATTTAATTTTACTTGATCATTTTTCCCCTACTGATTAGAAGTAGGAGTAGGTGTGAGAATAAGCTCCTCATACAAGCAGCTAGATCATGTTCAGTAGTTGATTTCTGAAATAAGCAGGCAGGCTACAGGCAGGCTACAAGCAGGTTACAGGTTTGCAAGGATCAGTTCTAAAGACCAGATGACTCCATAGCCCAATAGTAAAGGTGACTGGAACTACTAGGTTCTCGGAGCCTCGCAGGGAGGTCCCCATCCTAGTTGGAGCCAGTTGTTAGTGATCAAAATGCACTGGTATTTTGATGAGTGTTTTCATCACTCTTCACTTGATTTATCATTTTCTTCAGTCTTTTGGCCAGTGTCTTAACCTCCATATTTTTCATCAAGGTCCTGATTGATTACTTTTGCCCAAAAATATTTTGGCTTCATCCTCTTGACCTGAGAATAAATGGTTAGAAATCTCATTTGAACTTTGCACAATATATTCTTGAGTTTGATGTATTCCTAGTTTCTTTTATTTGAGATTTTTATTAAAAGAGGAGCATGCTTTTAATGTCTTTATCCTAGACTAAATCTAAAGGCCATAAGCCAAACCACTTGTCAAACTACAGTCACTTATGCCAAACTCCTAGCTCCTAGTTTACATGTCATATGCTAGTTTCCACAATACTTAACACATAAAGTCATCAAATCCCAAGCCACGAGTTAACACTTAAGCCATTCCATGAATCAAGCTATCAACCTGCCAAACTCTCTTTTCATGTCCACATGTCACACCATTCTACACGTTAATCACGCAATTAACTAATTCAAAGCTACGCCACGAGTCAAGCCTGAAGGTTTTCTAGCTATCAGTCATACCACGCAACACACAGGTCCAAGCCACAGATTCACCCATAGTCTCAAGTCACAGGCATAGGCCATGAGTCAAACCTCAACTCGGTTACATGTCGATACATTCATCAAGTGAAAACAACTGGAGTTCCACTTCATTCCTGTCATCGAATGATTTATCCAAACCCGTGTACCAGTATGGCCTTGTTTCGATGGATTTCTCAATTCGCAGCATTTATATGATTTAGATTATCATATAATACATTTGCAGATATGGAGAATCGTGTATTATAAATACATGAGTTGATGTTTCAGTATTCGAAGATTTTTAAGGGTATTGATAACTACAAAATCGAGTTTCTCTTTGCCTCTGTTACATTATGAGAAAATGATGAAAATAAAATACCAGCGTACAAAGATGAGGTTGAGTCTGAGCCCAGAAATATTTGTGATGGTATTCTACGCCTTCTGGACACACATCTTATCCCTTCATCCACGTCTAATGAGTCGAAGGTATTCTATCTTGAGATGAAAGATGATTACCATTGATATCTTGCAGAATTCAAAACTGGAAAAAAAAATCCTTTGTCAATGATGTTGGACACAAAGTTTGCAGTTGAAAGAATGAGGTTAAGATATGAAAGAGATATAGTTATCTCTTGAAGAAGGAGACAATCACATAAGTTCCAAACTTGTGATCCCAAAATCAAAGAGAACTCTGGCAGCCATGGAGGTAGAGTATACCCATTTTGAAGATTTTGTTTTGGCCAAAGCAAAGTTGTCACCGGCACAGGAAGCGCATCTACAAACAGTTAGTCGTTGAAAAGAAGATATTTCACCAGCTAACTAGCAAATTTCAAGACAGAATAGTTGGTGAAACCACAGAGAAGAATTTTTGGGGATTTAGAGCTCAGACAAAGAGATCTTTGGGCCATTTAAAGTATAATATGGTATCAAAGAATTAATCACCAAATTTTGAAGCATGTGATTTCAAGATTTTGTGGAAATATATCGGGTAAATGCACACATGGTCAGCTAAAACTTTTCTCACAATTGGAAAAAGCTTTCAGCCACTGAATACATGTGTCTTTCCCATCATTGACACATCAGAGACACATCAGAGGCACATCAATGATAAAGACCAGATGTCAAAGACCTTTTGAAGACAGTTCGATTCATATGAAATAGATCTTTAGTTATCCTATTGTATTTTGTTTTGTAATTTGTTTTCTATAATTAGAAATCCAGATCCAGTTTTCTAGGATCTGAGATCTGTTGTAAAGGCTATAAAGCCACAAATTGTTGATGAACAAATGGTTCGATTTTGGATACAGAAAATACTATATTGTAAACAGACTTTTTCATATGATAATATAGATCACAAGTTTCTCTCTCTATTAATGTYAGATTTCCACCCTTCTTTTGTACTCTTATTCAAGTTGTTTTAACTGCAAAATGACTGTCATCTCATTAGTCAGTTCATAACTTGATTAATAGTTTCTTACATTGTTTATTAAACCCATCATTGTGTATCTGGTTTATAAGCATTGTCTTCTTCACCCACTTAAAGCTATTATCTGATTATTGATCCTTGAGGGCATTGGTTTATTTGATTATTCATTTTGATTGTCTGGATACCATATTGTAGTTGATTTATCTCATTGATCCACACATACAAAAACACAAAAACAAGTTTACTTTAAGTTACCAAGCATCTTTGACTTATAACCTCAAAGAGTTTCTTGGAGTGGTAACACATTCCTTCTACGAAGTCTTCTCTAGAACCTCCTACAATTTTTCTAATTTTGATTTCTTCTTACTGAGATTTCTGGGCTTCTTTCTTGTGACCTGAGTCACTGGGTCCCTCTTTCCATTCTTGTTCTTATCTTCTCCTAGTAAAGGGACTTCGCATTGTTGAGGGTCTTTCAAAGGGTTCAAGTGTAATACCTCTTCGTTTATTACTTCTGGGGTAGGTGCTCTTCTCTCCTGCATGGACAGGTTCTTTAAGCCTTCTTGTGTTCTTTCAACTTCGACAGCTAGGTCGTTGGCCCTCAGTTTCTTCGACTTGTCCTCTTGTTCTTCTATTAAGTGTGTTATTCTCCTAGCCATGAAATCCCTTAATTCTTGTTTTTTTTGTTCTAGTGCTTCCTCTTCTTCTTTCCTTCGGATATGATCTTTCTCAATCCAAGTCCTTCCTAACAAAAGTGCAAAAGGATCATTGTTCTCAACAAACTTAATGACCTCGAATTCTTCTTCTGTCGGTGTTCCATGAAAAATCATTGGTACATGAGTAATTCTTCCACATAGGGTTATCATATTTCCTTTAAACAATCATATTCCTCCCAATGAAGGAACCATAGCAAGATTTCCCAAAATTTCCCAAGTACTTTCTGGCATAATATTCACCTATGGTTCCTCATCTAATACACAGTCTATGTCGAAGTCTCTTATTCTTGTTTCTATGCACTGATTTTCTTTTAAGATCTTTGGTAAAATGATGTCTCTGTGATCACTTAGGGTTTCTTTCATCTATAATAATATAGTCTCTTATTCTTTCTGATGTTCTAGCATATCCTTAGTCTCTTGACCTTCTTCATGGTTTTCTTGTCTGATGTTCAACTTCTCAACTTTAGCAATCATTCTAGGGAAATCCAAAACCTCATGACCAACAAATTTACAACAAAGACAAATAGGACCTCTACCAGGGCATTCCTTAGCAAGATGTCCCGGTCTTCTGCAACTATAACAAAGATTCAATCCTCTCTTTCTCTTGAACGATCCCCAACCTTTCCTGTACTGCGCGATGGGATCATAGTGATGGACCTGCAAAAAAATCTTTCTAGGATCCTGCATCCACTTGTTAGTCCAGAAATTCTTTCTATGCATAGGAATAACATATCTTTCACTATTTCTATCAGATCTATTCATATCAAAAAAAAAATTCTTCTAGCTATTCCCTAGCTTTCAGACTAGGACAAAATCTATCAAACTTACCGAAATTCATACTTTCGAAGAAAAAAATTCCACTTATCTTACCTTTATCAGAGCGCAAAGCTTTAATATCTTACCTCTTTTCTTTAGATATGGTTCCCTTCTTAGCATAGATCTTCCCAAGTCAAGTAGAATATTGCGCACTAGAGTAACAGATCTATGCACAAATCTTTCTCTTTTCTTCAGTTCCCAGCAATCACAGTTTCAGGTCCCGACAATGGAACCATTTGTTGGCACAAGGGCAGACCCAGGGTTCAATGCTTCAACAACACACCAACAAAACCCTAACTATTGGCCCTTTCAGCAACACCTGCGAAGCAGATGAAGTCTCACCCGAGGTAGAGGCAGGGGGGCTTGTAGGACTCAAGTGTCTGCAACCTAGTTGGGACACAGATCTGTGATCACAATACTTAAGAGAGAACTTAGCAATTAACATTCATTAGTCTTTAACCTTTATTCACATCATAGGTTAAAACCCTAATTACAGAACAACGCAGTATTCATCAAGATCTAAGCACATCTAACCACTCAGCACATAGCATCAAAGCAGATCTAGCATTCATTCACATCAAAAGCACTAAGCATTCATAGATCTATCTATCATAACAGTGCACTAAGAAAATATAAGAACAATATAGCACAAAGCACAATGACACGGGATATACATGGTTCACCCCAGTGTGGGGCTACGTCAACCGACTCTTCTTCTTCTTTATTAGCTTCTTCCAATCTCCTTACATGCACATAGCCCCAAATCCAACTCCGCATAGGATAAGATATATGTGCACACCTCTCCAGATCCTCCTTCCTCGAGCTTGGCACAACACAGAGCCTTCTTACAATTACTTGCACTTAGCTCTGCAAGTTCTCAACACATAGTATGCAAGAAGCCTTCACAACTATTTGCACTTACCAACCTTTACACATCTTGCACAAAGACAACTTAGATATATTTCATCCTTACTTCGCTCTAAGTCCTATCTACTTATTTATACATTATAAAAGGGGCCTAAACATGGGTAAAACCCATGGGCCAACATCCCATACCCGTTACATAAACCCTAAAACCCAAAAAGCCCACAAAAGGGGGCGAGATCCCATGATATCCACTTCGCCTGGTGCTCTGTCTTCGACCAGCCTGTTGGAGTCCCAAAAATGGTCAAACATGACCAAGGTTCTCCAAAACTTGGTCAAGGGCCAACACACCTTAGAGATGGATATCACCTATATTAATGTGCCTATGAATGATGGAACAATAAGCTGCCTCCTGAATGTGCCAATGACCAAAGTCCATGTGCAAGAAATTGGTGATGACAATGAAACTAATGAAACACATGAATCGGTCAAAGAGAGTCCTCCTGTCTTTTCCCCTGACGATATGCCTTTTACTCCAGAGGAAGACTTTGATAAAATACAATGGTCGAAGAAGGAGGAGTATCAACAAATCCTAAAAAAATATAAAGACAAAGAAGTTGGGGCTGTCAAGTTATTAAAAAAAGAAGATGACATATTGATCCGACTGTCCCAGCAAGAAGTCTTCACAATAGAATCCCACCCTCCTCCCTCAAGACAATACACTAGGGTTGTACAAGAGACATCCAAATTCAAGACCAAGGATTACAAAGAGGGAGATATGGTCTGGATGTGGGATACAAATAAGGGAGAGTCTAATAACGTCAAGGGGAGTGCACAATTTTGGATTGGCCCCTTCAGAGTTGGAAGAAAGTCATTCAATGATGCCTACTATTTATCCACATTGGAAGGAAGAAGGTGCCCATTACCAGTTGATGGACACCTCCTTAAACCCCATCAGGGGGCAGAGACTTGACTTCACAGGTAAGTGCAGGTAAGTAGGTAGGCATTTTTCATTCATTGTATATACCATCTGCATTTCATGTTAGAGTAGTTGTATTTCCATTTGTATATATGCTTGCTTACTTTCATTTTACCATATATGAGCCAGGGGTGATATCACCACCCCAAACGATTGCTAATCAATTTTGTTGAGATCTAGTAGGTCACAGGTCATACCAGAGATGTTGAGGTTCTCATGCGCTCTATGGTGAGCACATGTCCCCGAGTTGGAGCCAGATGTTATCCCCTAGCCTAGGGATAATTAAGGAGATTATGTCTCGAGGCCCACGGGTCCTAGACATGGAGTGCCGAGAGCCATATTGACTTGAGCCTGGCCCTGGAGGGCCCATCATTCTTCTTCAGCGCCTCCATCCTGTCAGCAATAGAAGCATCCATCCCATCGGCCTAGTCCTAAAGCAGTAGTGGGTCTTTCCCCATGAGGTAATGAGTCCAGGTATCATGGTATGTGTCACTCTGATTTTCAAAACATTTTAATATGTGCATTTAATTCTCCTTTCCTTCATGACGTGTGCTTGGAATTTATGCCTTTTGACTTGTCCATACTTGGGGGATGACAGAATTCCCTAGCAAGTTGGTTACCTTAGGACTGAGTTGCCACTGGGTGGGTTTATGAAAGGTCATCATCCATTCCTACCATACTTATCACGTTTCATCATCTTCCCTCTCATTTTTCCCTTACATTGTTTCTGGCATTGGGTTTGCCAAGCTAGTAAAGGGTCGTACCTTGCCTTGTGGGAAGAAGGGGCTAAAGGTCTAAAGGGTAAAAGTAGCTGGAAAAAAGTAAAAACCAAAAAATCAAACCTTCAGATGATTCACCCAGGGATCCCCGAGAAAGAAATAAAAGGCTTCTCAGTAAGAAAAAGAAGGGACCCATAAAATAAATAAACTCAAGACCTAGTTGGAGGATAGGGGGTCTCATCATGAG
Organism: Picea engelmannii; assembly: GCA_009831015.1. Classification (NCBI taxonomy): domain Eukaryota; kingdom Viridiplantae; phylum Streptophyta; class Pinopsida; order Pinales; family Pinaceae; genus Picea; species Picea engelmannii. Next base: position 37,925 of record ML798509.1, on the reverse strand, counting down.
CCAGCCTATTAGGTCCATGGGCATGTAGTGGTATGACACTACTATTCATCTAGTCACCACACCAAGGTAGTGGCTCTTGGTGGCATAGCCAAGAGAAAGGGGATCTCATCACGAACCAGCCTTCTCATCTCCGTGAAATGCTTGTGGGTAACACTGTCACCACTAGTCACCATGCCAGGGTAGTGTCCCCCAGCTATTCTCTTGAAAGAAAAAGTGATAAGATAAAAATTAAAAATGCATTGAATGGGATAGAAAACATTGGCATCCATGAAAAGGTGCATCTCACCCTCTTCAGAGGCACCCACAGGTAATCCCTACATTTCCCTTCCATCACTGCACCCCTTGCCCAAACATCCCCATACCATATCATGCACTTACAAGACCTAGATTGGTCTTCTTCTGGAAACATTCCACATCTAAGAAGAATTAGCCCAATAGGATGTCCTGAAACCCTCTCCAAACATGGCTTGTAAAATAACATAACGTCTTTGAGCACTTGTCTGGGAAAGGGGGCTTTTATGCACATGTTTGGGTAACTTGATTATTAGATTTGATTGACATTGCTATGATCCCTCTGAATTATGAGCCCATGGAGGGAGTACTTGTTGTTGATGTGGGACCATGCCTGACCGACAGGTACATATGGGGAGATGATTATCTCGGACCCCCATAGAGATAAAATCACACCAGATGGATGTTGAGACCCCAGCCAAGGGTAGACATGCACCAGATCAGGCTTGCATCAGAGAGAGAGGAGGAAATTCCACCAGAGACAACTTGACAGGCCTGGACCTAGGGGAGTCTTGCCCTCCCACCATGATGTTGGCCCTTGAAGGCCCTTGACATCATCCTTCAGAGCCTTGACATCACCCAGTTGAGGCATCTAGCTTGAGGACGACTTTGGTTGGCACGTGTGGTAGTTCCTAAGGGGTTTTGAGCCCCACCATTTCACTTGGAGGGATAAAATTCTAGCAAGGATAATTTCACCCTAGGAGGGGCATGACATCACCCCAAAAAGATAAAATTAGGGTTTTATTTGACAATTTTGTGTAAAATTGGATTTTTCATGTAAACTGGCCATGTCCGCCTTTTTGAACTAATTTTGTAATTAAAGGTCATTTTGATTGTATAAATAAGGGATTTGTCCCTTTTATTTCATCATGATTATTTCACTCACACAAGTGAGGTCTGAAATTCAGCCTCTTTAAGGCTTATTGGCTGAAATTAAGTGGTGTGCAACTCTTGGAGGAGGCTTATCGTGGTGCTTTTTGGCATTTTCTTGGTCGAAAGTCTTCAACTAGGGTATTTGCTAGATTATTCTTGGTGAATGTAAGTGAAATTATGCAATTCTTCTTTCCTTTGAATGGTTATAGTATTTTTACTTTGCATTTATTAATATCATGGAATTGCTAGCTTAAAACCCTAGGAGATTAAACACATGTTATTGTCCTTATCTCAATAGTTATTCACCTACTAGATTTTGCTAGAAAACCTATCCATTGAAGCATATGCTAGATCCCTACCATTTTATCACTCTAACATCATTTGCTTCATCAAGCCTTTATTTACCTCAAGCTTGAGCTAAAGAAGAAGGAAAATCACTAGGGCCTAGGGTTACCTACTTCCTAGTAGTCATTTTCCTTTTAGGGTTTGGTGATTGAGGTTGTGGGTTACCAACACCTCAACCATCATCCCTCTTGTCCTTAGTTCACATATTATCATTTGTTTCCTTCAAGATTGTTGCTGCAAAAAGTGACTCCATTATCCCTAAAGACACTGATCTAGACCTTATACTTGATTGATTGATCAGAACAACCCTCAAATCTTATACCTCAAGCTATTTACTAATGTTTCCTAACCCTAGATTAGACTAATCTACTAACATTATTGATGTTTTTACAAAAGTATGCTACATCCACATATTACAGCAGTAAAATATCCTAAAAGCAATTATTAAAGTTGATTTCTACATTGCCTCATTAGCTTATGACAAATGCTAGCATATTGTTATTGTTAGGTTATCATTCTAGGTTATTTTGAAGCTTATTTAAGGCATTAATTGTGAAGCCATCATCATATATACATTGTTGTTATAGATTTCTATTTTCTTCATCTCATATCAACTTATTTCTTTCATTGACGAATCTAAGGTTTTATGAAGCACTAACATCAATTGTACTTGCAAAAATAGTGTTTTCTTGTTGTCTTGTTCTAGGCAGGTACACTTAAGCATATCATTGCTTCATATTGTTAAAACTTTGGGACTTTTTGATCGGTGTGACTTGTGAGAGGGGATAACTTTTCTTGATAACTCAACCTTTGCCTTCTCAAACCCCCAGGTCATCGGGGACATCTCCCCTGGACTTTCACCCCTAAATAGAAAGAGGTGTCTTATTAAGGTGACATTGATAGGAAAACCTCCTGTTACGCCAATTTTCCATCCACTTTCCTTTCCCCTTTGGAAAAGTACAAATTGTGCGATAACATGGCCTAAATTACTGGCCCGATAAAACAATGGATTACTTCCCTTTTCACCTTTGGAATCCCACAATTCGGGGGGATTTAGTGTTAATTATTATATTAGTACCCCGTTGCATTAACTTATAATCTAATCATGTTACTAAATAATTTTTAATCAATTATATTATAATATAATCTTATTTAATCATATTATAATATAATTAAATATATCAAAGGGTACTTAAGGTTATTAATATTAATTAACGCCTAAATCACTCGGCCTAGTTACTCTCCATGCTTTCGTAAACATACCCAAAACTCCTAAATGTTGAATCTTGGAAGAGGGTCCCATTTATATTATATCGTGATGCAAATATAATAAGTTATATTACCTTATAATATAATAAATTACATTTAATATTTATGCTAACATTGGAACATGGAAAGGTAGGTTCGGGCCTTCTTCCATTTTATCTCATGGACTATGTCACCCCAAACATCCCAAAGTACTAAATGCGTTGAGTCCCAAACTCCCAAACTCCCAGAGTTCCAAAGTGGTCCCACGCACATGGGTTATAATACGCATATAATACAATTATTTGGGAAAAAATTGACCTCGTCCACGTAAGGGTTTTATGATTTTTTTTTTCCATTGTGGTTCACAGTGCAAAGCTCGCTACATCCATAGTAATCCCCCTAGAAATCCGAAGAACATAGGACGGTCAAGAATTTTGAGAATCTTTGGCTCACAAAGAGCAGCACGTCACATAGATGAGACTTGAACCTGGATGGGGAGGAGAAAACTCCCCACCCCAACCAATTGAGCTAAAACCACCTAACACATAAGGGTTTTATGATATTATATAATATATTATAATACCTTAAGCCCCCTTAAGGTTTGTACCTAAGAATTATAATTTTCCATTAAATGCTTTCCTATGGATACTTCGAATCGAAAGCCTTCGAGAGTTATCACAACGCAACCACTTCAACATCTTGAAGCCCCAAAGTCCCAAAGTGGTCTCACCTACATACATTACATGTTAAATAATAATTTAAATGGAAAAGGATTTGGTCTCATCCATGTGTTCATTGTAATATATTAATTTTATAATAAACCCCATCAAAATTCGTGTCCAGGGTTTCATAAATTTCCAATATATATATATATATATATATATATATATATATATATATATATATATATATATATTACACATCTGTCACTCCCAATGCCCGAAGTCCTAATAATTACGAAATTATTAAGACGTTGATAATGCATGGCTTAATCCCATTTAGTATGTAATCCTCCGACCTTTGGGTCATTCTCCAATTCACTCTCCACTTCAAACCTTTGGAGTCCCAAAGCCCCGAATCTCTGAAGTGTGTTAAGAAATGATCATAGTGATCAATTATGAGTTCATTAACACACACACACACACACACATATATGAGAAATTTAAATGAAAATTATTTGCCCATACATGAAAAATAAGGAAAAGAAATATAGTTTTCCAGTCTTTATAAAATAATTTAATAAAATCCTAATCCAAGGAATTCTCTCTATTCTGGAAATTAAAAATTTAAATTATAATCTCTCCCTTGTGGGTAAATGAGTAAATTTGTTTCCCTATTACTATGCTTTACCATTCTTACCAAAATTTAAGGAAATTGGTCCTAAGATAAAGAATTTCCTCCATAGTAAATTTTACATTTTTACTAGAATTTACAGCCTACCACAATTAAGGGGATTCTTCCCAAATTTGTAGGGAATTTAACCCAAATTTAGCATAAATGTTTATTAATGCCAAAATAGAATTTTAAGAGATTTTGCATTTTAATTCAATTCGAAAACTTCATGTTTATTTCCTAATTATTTTTCCTTAATACCCATTTATAATGACTTTTAGTGTTTTTCAATATTTGGGTTACTTTCTTAAAGTCCAGTCCAAACACAGATATAATATCCTCTAAGTTTTCTGGTAAAATGTGTTAGGACAACCTGGAATAAAACACTATCATGTAGAAATCGATATCTCTCCCCTTTAGATGCTTAATAAATATTTTAACTGTTCATTCATCATTTCCTATGCATGAATTAAATTGTGAAACTCAATCAACCACAGCATTCATTCCCATAATTTGGTGCAGGCAGTCACAAGGTGAAGTTTTTCACTAGAATAAAATTTAGCTATAACATTTTCACATTCACACCCAAATTTTCAAGGCACTTTTAACATAAAATTGAACTTATATTTCTCTCAGACACAGTCTATAATTATCTCTGAACTTAACACTACAGATATTTTAGAAAAATATACTTATCTGGAATCAGAAAATGTTGTAACTGTTGAAAGGGGATCCCTTTTCCACCCAACCATAGGCACAGTGACTCCTGGAATGGTTTACCACTAGCCACCCACTAGCTATATCATGATGCCATGAGAGAGATTCTTTCTTCTATCTAGCAACAACCATGGATGGAGGTTACTCTCCTCTTCCCACAAGAACTTGGCAGACTTGTTTTCTATCCACCAAGCAAGGGGGTCAGCAATGAGTGATTCCTCAATCACTCATCTTCTATGCAACCCCTTTTATTATCTTGGTTAGAAAAATGTTGCCCAATAGTTCCTGTAGCCAGAAACAAATTCGTTTTTCAGTTCTCTTCAGAACCTGAGAGTTTCTCATGCTCTCCCTCCTTAGAAATGGTCACTCAACCCATTACTCTTGCATCTTCCTCTCTACCCACGATTTTCCTTCCTTTTACTTCCTTCCTCGACAATATTTCATGGTTCCATTTCCCAAATTCGTGGGTCAGATCAAGAATTTTCTAGATGGGTACTCTTCCCATTTCCTCATTAACTCTTGAGGTAGACTTCCCAACCACCAGCTTGACTGGTAATTAAATTCTCTGGGTCAGAGGATTGTTCTGGGTCTAGACAATTTCAATTCAGCAAAGTACTAGTCTGGTAGAGGTTACTTCAACCATTATTGGTTTCCCTCACCATATCTCATGCATCATAATCTACATTGGCATCCACTTCAGCAGTTATGCAGCGTCTTCCATTTTATTTAGTAACAGAAATATATACATTACCTTCTATAAAAAAAAGGTTCATCAATTCCAACATCTACACATAATCAATCTGACCATATTCTCTTAACAAACTATAGTTATATTTACAAGTTGGGGGAAACAGGGGTATTACACATCAACTTTGCAAAATTATTTGAACCTACCCCAAATACAACCTTAAACTTTACATAATGGGAATCTGATAGGAAGATTATGCCTCAAGCACTATTAAATTCAAGAGGGGCCTTACTAAGCTCCGCTAGAAAAGATCCATGATTTTGACTTATCAATTGGTAGATCCTTCAAAACATGAGGAACACTTTGTTTGATAGGTACTCTAATACAAAAAACCATAGATCTAACTTATAAAAAAACATGAAAAGTGAAAGTGAATTTGTCTTCAAATATTTGAGAGTTTCTAGCTAGCCATATTTCCTAAATGATGAAGCATGGTAGTTCCCTAACTTCTTTCATTTTATTTTATATACCATTGCCTTAAACATTATTCCATAATCTCTTCTTTCCATACATATGGAGAACTTGTGGGTTGTTTAGACTCCTTCCAAAGTTGTTGTGCATAAGAAAATTTGATCGATAAGCTGGAAGCATTTTCATTAATCATTCTACATAGCATACAAATCCCAATACCTTGTCTATTATGCCTCTACAAGACCTCCCAAGTCAGGGCCCTATTCATTAGTGCTAATCAAAGGAAGATTCATTTTTTTTGGTGCCTTGATCTTTCAAATCTAACTTCATCATTAATATGGATCTTAGTTCATAGTTTCAATCATTGCTTTATACCCAAGATTAGTTATATACTCTCCTCTACTCTTATTGTTTTCCCATGCAAGAGAATATGCTTCATATTTAAACCATATATGACTCATTTTCAAACAATCGATATACTCAATCCATAGAGTTGGATTATCACCTTCTAATCCAATTGACTGAGTGGATCTCCAACAACAACCCCAAATATTGGTAGAATGATTATCCCCCAAATGATTGAGAGTAAAGATACCAGTCTCTTGCAAATTTTTAATCAAATTTGCTAGCAATCTTACCCTTTCTCCACATCCCAAGATAGATTGTGTGCCAACTCTAACTTGACAAACAACACCTACTTTCCATGCCAAATGCTATCAAAACACTAGAAATGATTGAACTAATGACTTACATTATATTGATACAGTATTTATATATTTTCTCAAGCTACCAATCCAATATGGAAAAGACCCAAGCCTAATATGTTTTTGCTCAATAATGTTCCTCCATGGTCCTTTAATTATAAGAAAACACGATCGACTTTTTTTTTCCAAAGAGTTACCAAATAGGTGGATGTTCTTCAAACCCCCCCCCCCCACCCTCTTCCTTTGGCCAAGATATAATCTTCACTTGACCAAGGGAGTTCTCTCTTTCTTTCTTTTTTGACCATAGGAATTTAAAACTAGTTTTCTTGATCTTATCTAGAAATCCTTTAGGAGTATATTATTCCATTGAATGCCAAAAACCTGAAATAGCCTCCAAGATTGAATTTACTAAGGTCAACATCTCTCCCATAAAAATTTATTTGTTGCAACAATTATTTATCCTTGCTTCCATGTTTTCAAGCAATCATCCCTAATATTTTTTCCCATGAACATTTGGATTTAAGAGAAAACATGTGTATTTAAAACCATCTTTGAAGTTTAAAAGATTGAAAAGAAACATCCTTGCCAGTCTATGCTCATCTTCTTGGCCTAGACCATGAAAATAAATTATGGATTTTTGAACATTTATTTCCATTACTATAGTTGTACCATAAATATTCAAAATTTGTAGTAGCTTCCTTACTTCATCAAATTCATTACCACTTGAGAGTAATAAAACATTATCAACAAATAAAAAATGTGTTAAATAGACATTCCTACCAATTCTAACAACTAAGATAATCCTTATACTTTTAGCTTCCATAATATCTCTACTTAGAGCTTCAACAACTAATAAGAAAAGAGAAGGGGATGCCCTTGCCTTAGGCCCCTAGATGGATTGAAGAAGTTGGAAGGAGAGACATACATAAGGATAATAAAATAAATAGAGGTAATATAATTTGTAATCCATGTCACTACAAGAAGATTGAAAACCACATGCAAAAGCATTCAATCTCAAATATAATCAACTCACACAATCATATGCTTTGGATAAGTATAGTTTCAACACCATAGTAGGAAGATTTTTTTTTCGCAATGGGATGAAACCTCTCTTGAGTTTCTCTTATGTCCTCAAATATTTGCCTTCCAACTAGAATTTGAAATTGCTCGTAAGAGATAGTTTTAGAAAAAAAAATTACTCTTACTACCAAGATCTTAGCAATAATCTTGTAGACACATTTACACAAGGATATAGGCCTAAACTCATCGAAAATTGTAGGCTTATATTTGTCTTGGACAAGGCTAAAAAGTAGACTTAATGGCCCTCAATACCTTTCCAAATTTATTGATTTCCTCAATCACTATGAGCATATCCTTTTCCACTAAATCATAGAAACCAATAAATAATTTTATAGTCTATCCATCAGGCCCCAAACTTTTATCCTTCTTGAATGAAGATAAAACTGATTTCAACTTTGTCTTTGAAGATTCCTCCTACATCATTTGATTGTTTTATTTTCAAACAAATCTAGGAAGATAGGAAGTTATCTTAAGAATTTGCTATGTTTACCCTATTTGGCTCTTTATATATAGTCTTAAAGTGTGAGACCCCTAAATTTTCTAACTCTAAGAAATTTGTCACTAAATTTCCTACTACATCCTGCATTTCCCAAATAGTATCTATACTTTTCCCATGGTTAGAAAAATTATGAAAAAACTTTGTGTTCTCGTCCCCCATCTCCACTCACACAACCCTACTTTTCATCTTCCACTCAAACTCTCTCCATTCCAATAATCTCCTCTTCTTCAATTCCATACTTTGCATCATTAATTTATCTTCTTCATTGAAATAGCCTACCACATTCTTCTCATACATATCACCTGTAACGTCCTCATCCCTCCCTGTTGGGCCATGTCACCACAAACCTCAACATCTATCACTCTTATGTCAATCTGTAGCGACCAGAATCACTGTTGGACAAAGCTACTTCAACATCTTAGTGCGAGGATACCACTTACACCACTCCCTGTTACAAGTAATATCAGAATATATGCACACAATCATTAAGGTGTTGCGCCAAAAACCAAGTTGGGTCTCTCCCCACGGATAAACCTGTTTTAAAACAATTATAGCAGCGGAATAAGTAACCAAAATATGTTGTGCACATAACCCTTCAAAGCACTTATATTTTGTTGTGTGCACAATTATTCTACACACATAACACTACTATGAATGCATTCAATCTGATGTTGCACTTGGATTCTACCACCTTTGTGTGTGTGTACTACTTCACTGCGTGCACGATGAATTATACCCTGCATTGGTATCTAATAACCTTACCAAAGAATTTGACTAACAAAGATACGTAACAATTGTTATACTTCATATGTGCAACTATGTTATGTGGACTAATCCATGCATATCAATAACAGGAAACACTTATAACCATCATTTCCCACATATGTCACATATATGCGGGAAAATGAACTCATATATGCAGTATCATTACACAGAACTAACCATAATGTTCATATGCAGTTTCGTACAGGAAAATAAACCCATAGAAAATAACAACAAGCACATAGTAATTGGAATAATTTCATAGGAGACACTTATCTTTATGAAGAGTCACCAAATGCGTGCATAGCTCATATGTTCCTCCTAGCCATAAACTTTGTTGCTCATAATATTTCAGCAACATGTCACCCCCAAGCTGGGGCATAAAATCCATAGGAAAAAGGGTTCCTTATGACATATTAGGGTCTGATAATCAACAGAATTTCTTAGTCCGAGGTGCCCACTGTGACAACTAGTATACAGTCTCGCATTCCCCACATGTATGTCCCACCCAAGGAAGTGTGCCCCTTCTCTACTCAACAGTCCTTCGTATTCCCCACTTCCCTTCCAGGGCTTCAACAACAGGCTGGACAAGAAGTCTCAGAGCCATGTATCTAATGCCTAGTACACCAGGGAACAATTCACAACAAATCTCTCACCTGGAGAGAATTCTCATGGGCTTGACAACCTGCCTCTTCTACACAACAAATCTCTCACCCGGAGAGAAATTCTTATGGGCTTGAAAACCTGCCTCTTCAACCACGGACCTAACAACCCGCCTCTTCGACCATAGACCTGAAAACCCACTTCGTCGACAATTCACAAGATTTCCTAATCACCCCCATTCAACAATAATAGTATTTACAACCAAATATAGTTTCTCCCAACGGTGCTCTCAACTGAAAGATGAACAGAATAATGAATAATTCCCCCTCAAATGCACTATGGCTCAATAATATATTTGCATGGTCATAACTAGAAACTTGTCACCTTCAAGAATATATTTTAGCCACTTGGTGACTCATTCCCATCCCTCTAGAACTTAGGATAAATTAATATCCATAAACTCTCAAAATATTAATAAAATATTCCCTTGACTTAAGTTTCCCCCCTTTTTCCCTTTTCCATGAAGTTTAGCCCCCCGTCTCTTTTTCGTCTGAGTTGAGTTTGAGTGCAGTGATGTGATTACATTAACAACTTGTGGTTGATTACATTTACAATACATGCGCACTGACCTTTTGCATACAGGCTCACCAGCCTCAAAATACAAGCGTATATACAAAGGCTCTTTGCCTCAAAACCTCATGCTTAATCCAGTGTGCGCAAACCTATGGGATGCGTGCACTCTTCCTTTGGTGCACCATCCTCATACATTTACATAGGTGTGATATGCTATGAAATATGCATGTTATTTCTTTGACGCACAATCCCCACACAATCACTACAATATGAGATGTGCGCACAAAACTGAATTCAAGACTTGATACAAAAAAATCACCAACTTATATACATATATACTTTTATATTTACATTTACAATTGGGGTTCGACCTAGTGGTATTACATTCCCCTCCCCCTTATTTATGCATTATCCTCAGTGCACTATTTACATAAGTACCAACAAAACTTCAAAAAAAATTAAAAATTGGTGGATACTCCACACGCATGGAATCCCGATGTTCCCAGGTTGCATCCTCAGAACTGTAACAAGTCCATTAGACCTTTACCAATCCTATTGTGTGATTTCAGAGCATCTTGAATTTCTGATCCAATATGTGCACTAGTTGAACTTGAAAGTCGACCTCCTACTCCACCTAAATCACATTCCAATCAATGACATGATTAGCATCAAGCACATACTTTTTAAGAAAGAAAACATGGAATACATTATGAATGTTCAAGGATGCAGGTAGATCCAGCATATATGCGATAGTACCAATCCTCTCTAGGATTTTGAATGGCCCACATTAGTGTGCTACTAGCTTAGAGCAATTCCCCAACATTAGGGAACTTTGTCTTGCTTTTACTTTTAGGAACACATGGTCTCCCACTTTAAATTCTCTATAAGTGTTGCCTTTGTCTGCGCATATTTTATTTCTATCTTGGGAAACTTTTTTTTCTTTATTTTTACCATCTTCTCTTTCATTTCCCTGAGTAGATATGACCAAACCACTATTATGTCCATTGGATTATCCCAAATCACAGGTGTGTTGCACTTTCTACCATACAAAACTTCAAATGGACTCATCTTTAAAGATGCTTGATATCCATTTTTATAAGAAAACTCTACCAAGTGTAAGTAGTCTTCCCAATTTGATGGTTTATCCATCACATACATTCTTAGCATATCTTCTATTACCTGATTTACCCTCTTTGTTTGTCCATATGATTTTGGGTGATATGTTGTGCTAAAGTTCAGATTTGTTCCAAATCCTTTGAATAACCCTTTCCAAAAGTTTGACGTGAACTTTGGATCTTTGTTAGACACAATTGTCCTAGGAACACCATGCAATTTAGCAACTTCTCTCATGAATATTTCAATAATGTTGGTCGCCTTGTGTGTTGACTTCACTGGAGTAAATGGGAAACTTTAGTAAGCTTGTCCACCACTACCACAATATAATCATGTTGCTTGGTAGTCCTAGGAAAATTTGTAATGAAATCCATCGTTATAACTTCCCACTTCCACTCAGGAATGAGAAATGGTTGTAGTAAACCAGTTGGATGTTTTTTCTCAACTTTGACCTTTTGACATTCAAGGCATCTAGAAATGAAATTAGCAACTTCCTTTTTCATACCCGACCAATAGTATTGGTTTTTTACTGCAACAATTGTCTTTTGGCAGCCTGAATTTCCTGCATAAGTAACCTTATGAATCTCTAACAATATCAAGCTCTTCATTTCCTGATCATTTGGCACATAGACTTTGCATCTATACATGGGGATTTTGTCCTCTCTTTGCTCATAACCTTCTAATTTCTATTGCGACACACCTTGTTGTAAATCCGCCTTTATGTTCCTATATCACGGATCTGATTTGACAACTTCTAAAATTTTGTCACACAAATCTGACTAGTACATGCTAACAATTGTAGCATGCATCTCATGCACCCTCTTGTCGAGTGTGTCAACCACCTTATTCTGCTTTCCTCTAATATGATTTATGTCAAAGTCATACCCACTGAGGAACTCTAACCACCTGCTTTGTTTGGCATTTAAAATTGGTTTTCCATATAGATACTTCAGACCACTATGATATGTTCTTAACTCAAATCTTCTACTCATGAGATAGTGTCGCCACATCTTCAAGGCATGCACTGTGGTTGCCAACTCTAAGTCATGAGTAGCATAGAGTGTTTCATGCTCTTTTAACTATCTTGATTCATAACATATTACATGTCCATTCTAGCTAAGGACTCCACCAAACCCTTCCTTGCATGCATTTGTGCACATGACGAAGTCTTCATCTAGATCAGCAATTCTTAGTATTGGCACACTAATCAACGAAATTTTCAGGTGTTGAAAACTCCTTGCACAATCTGGAGTCCATTCAAATCACACACCTTTCTTTTGCAAGGATGTAATTGGGTGCACAATTTGTGAGAAGCCTTCAATAAACCTTTGTAATAACCTGCCAGTCCCATGAAGGACCTCACCTCTGTGACATTTCTTGGTGTTGGCTATTCTTCAATTTCCATTATATTTGTTGGATCCACAACTATTCCTTCATTGGAAATTATATGACCCAAATAATGAATCTGTCGCTGGTAAAATGAGCACTTCCTCAATTTTGCATACAGACGATGATCCCTCAATACTGGTAGCACCATCCTCAAGTGTTGCTCGTGCTCTTCTTTAGACTTTGAGTAAATAAGTATGTCATCCAGAAATACAACGACAAAATTATCTAAGTAATTTCTGAAAACTTCATTCATTAAGCACATGAAGACAAGTGATGCATTTGACAACTTGAATGGCACCATTGTGAACTTGTAATGGACATATCTTGTTCTGAAGGAAGTCTTGTTGATGTCTTCCTCTTTTACTCTCACTTGGTGATAGTCCGATCTAAGGTGAATCTTGGAAAATACCCTTGCACCCCTTAGTTGATCAAACATGTCATCTATCCTTCGCAAAGCATACTTGTTATTTACTATCATTTTGTTCAACTCCCTTAAATCAATGCAAAGTCTCAACGTATCGTCTTTCTTTTTCTCAAATAAAAGTGGGGCACCCCAAGGTGACACACTTGGGTGTATATACCCCTTCTTTAGAAGATCTTCTATGGTATTTCTCAAATAATTGTCACAACTAAGAATCCTTCACAACTACATTTGAACCCAAAATTTGACGGCATCCTCCAATGCCACCCAAAAAATTGGCCTTGTCGTCGGATTTTACCTTTAAAAATTGTAATTTTCTTGTTGTTTTTTTTCCGAAATGGACCCTCCCATACCGTCATTACATGTGTCTAGTCTAACCATGTCAAATTTAAGTCCATACAAGCACAAATTGAAAAAATTTCAACTTTGGCCACATTCATATGTCACTTATAAGCAGGGTCAAGTACATGAGCAGACACTCCTTATTTTTGGGTTTTGATAGAATAAACAAAGAAAATTTGGTTGTTGAATTGTTTGATTGGGTCATGTTTGAGTCCATAAACCCTCCCATACCATCATTGCATGCATCTAGTCTAACCATGTCAAATTGCAGTCCATACAAGCACAAATTGAAAAAATTTCGACATTGACCCCATTCACATTAATTATTCTATAGGCTTGTTGTTTGATTGTCGAATTGTTTATGCGAATCATGTTTGAGTCCTGAAACCCTCCCATACCATCAATGTATGCATCTACTCTAACCATGTCAAATTTCATTCCATACAAGCACAAATTGAAAAACATTCAATGTTGGCCCCATTCACATGTCATTTATATGTGTTGGTTTCAAGTACATGAGAAGGCGTGTCTTATTTTTGGGTTATGATAAAATAAACAAAGATTTGATCAAATATTATTTTATCTTGTATATTCATATAGTATTCATGAATATTCATATCGAAATTTGATGTCAAATTTATGTATTAATTCATCTAGTCCTTCACGTTAATTATTTTATAGGATTGTTGTTTGATTGTCAAATTGTTTGTGTGAGTCATGTTTGAGTCTGGAAACCCTCTCGTAACGTCATTGTATGTGTCTAGTCTAACCATGTAAAATTTCATTCCATACAAGCACAAATTGAAAAAATTTCAATGTTGGCCCCATTCACATGTCAATTATAAGCGGGCTCAAGTACATGAGCAGGCACGTCTTATTTTTGGGTTTAGATAGAATAAACAAAGAATATTTGATTGTTGAATTGTTTTTTTGAGTCATGTTTGAGTTTGGAAACCCTCCCATACCAGCAATGCATGTGTCTTGTCCTAGCATGTCAAATTTCAGTCCATACAAGCACAAATTGAAAAAAAATCAGCATTGGCCCCATTCGCATTAATTATTCTATAGGTTTGTTGCTTGATTGTCGAATTGTTTGTGTGAGTCATGTTTGAGTCCAAAAACCCTCCCATACCATCAATGCATGAATCTAGTCTAACCATGTCAAATTTCATTCCATACAAGCACAAATTGAAAAAATTTCAACATTGGTCCCATTCACATTAATTATTTTATAGGCTTGTTGTTTGATTATCGAATTGTTTGTGCGAGTCATGTTTGAGTCCGGAAACCCTCCATACTGTCAATGCATGTTTCTAGTCTAACCATGTCAAATTTCATTCCATACAAGCAAAAATTGAAAAAATGTCAACGTTGGCCCCATTCACATGTCATTTATATGCGCCGGTTTCAAGTACATGAACATGCACGCCTTATTTTTGAGTTATTAAATATTATATAATAACAAACTAGGTGAAATAAGCATAGTTGTGCATTAACCTTACCGAGCTTCTCTTTGTTTCAAGAATTGTTTAATATTATCCACTGAACGAGGCCAACCACGTGAAGGTGGAAGCTCATCTGCCCCCGCACGTCACTCTCAATTCCCCAAAACCCAACAAAATCTATGTACTATAAAATAAATGAATGTGTTTTTTGTCATAATTAAGAGACATCTCCTACAACATATACCGACATACTAGAAAATGGCATAATTAAACTTGAACACTAATTTATACAATAATATACCAATACAAGTCAATAATTCTATTAATATTATATATATATATATATATATATATATATATATAAAGGTATACCTCATACAATTCAAGTCCACATCTGCATCATCCATTGTCGTAGAATATCCGACGCCTAGAAGTAGAAAAAACGATGACAATGCCTTATTAGTTGAATATCCAACGTCAGTCGGGGACAATTCGAAAAAAAAACAAGAAAATTACAATTTTTAAAGGTAAAATCCAAAGACAAGGCCAATTTTTTGGGTGGCATTGGAAGAAGTCGTCAAATTTTGGGTTCAAATGTAGTTGTGAGCAAAGAAAGAATATATCATTGTGTTGTATGTGTAGGTATTATGGGTGCCAGGGAGCTACTCAGTCTTTAGAAATCCTTACAGCAAGATACTTGGTTGAGAAACTCTCTTACCTAAGATAAATATTTTTCTTAAGTTTTTATTTTAATACTTCTTCGCCCTAGTGGTATCATAGCCTGGATAGGGATTGGCCTATTGTAGAAATGTCAAGTGCAACAGAGCCTAAGGTTAGGTGGAAAATCTATCTACTTCAATTAGTTGGTTGGTCTGTACATTCAATAGATAAGTCTATCATCTTTATTCTAAAATTCTTATATATATATATATAGAGAGAGAGAGAGAGAGAGAGAGAGAGAGAGAGAGAGAGAGAGAGAGAGAGGATGAAGACATCAAGAAGTGTTTTATATTTGAGTTTTGGAAAATTTATGTGTGATCAAGAAGTACTCTTGGTTAAACTAATCATCTTGATATCTTTTTGAACTTCCCATGTGATTTAAGGGTTATGCATTGTTAAAGAATCTCATTTAAAGATTTTATATACTTCTTGGGTGTATCAAGGAATACCCTTTGTTGATTACGATTCATGCACTGGATTGTATGGCCTACATTTTCACTAAATTTGTTATGGAAGCGTTAACATGGTTCTTGAGATCAATTAGTGATTTAAATTCTTGGTTTCACATAATAGAGAACATTTTAGTCCTCTGAAAATTCAAACATTGAATATGATTATCAAATCATGCCTATTGGTATTGGCTACTCCATTTATATGCATCTTGATGTGTGTTGGTCTATATCAGTTGTAATAAAATGTATGACTGCAAATTGTTTGTAGAAATGTGTCAATGGATGAAATAAAATGTATGCATGCAAAGTGTTTGTAGAAAGGTGTCAGTGGCTGAAATAAAATGCATGTTTGCAAAGTGTTTGTAGAAAAGTGTCAATGGTTGTAATAAAACGTATGTATGCACAATGTTTGTAGAAAAGTTTCAATGGTTGTAATAAAATGTATGTTTGCACAGTGTTTGTAGAAATGTGTCAATGGCTATTATAAAATATATACCTACAAAGTGTTTGTAGAAATGTTTCAATGGTTGAAATGAGATGAATGTTTTCATTTGTTGTGGGAATCATTTGGGAATGTAAAATAGAGTGTTCAATGTTTTTTGTTGAATGCTTGAATTGATTTCATATAAAAACAAATTGTCTATCCTTGTTGGGAAAATTTTCTAAGTTAAGTTCTTTTATAAAGAAGAGCATTTGCCAATGGAAAATTGTTATTATTGTTGGGCAAATTTTCTAAGTCAAATTCTAAAATAGAGGAGTAATTGCAATTGAGAATTTGTCTTTGAACACTCTAGAGTTAAATTTTGTGTATATGGGAAAGCAATGTATGTGTAAATTGATGCAGGAGCATCACTCCATGTCATCAAGCACTAGCCAACCAGCACACGTTCGATGGAGAGGAGAGGCGCAGCCCTCTCACTTTCAAATTTCAAATTTTGAAATTGTATTAAATGTTGTAGGGCCGAAGAGCCAAAAGCCATGCATGTGTGCAGGCTTTAGATAAAGGTTGCCTTAAATAGTTGTTAGGCTGAGATCTAGATCCGATTCGGACTAGACAGCCATTCAATGTAATTGAATGTAAATTAATGAGAGTTTGACACAACCCCACCCTCGGCGGCACGGTCGCCCCGCCAGGACCTTCTCTTTCTCCACGGCCCGAAGAGTCGACGCTCTTCCAACTCCCTCGGGAGTTCTTTACCCACAGTTACTTCCGGCGATCCTCGCTTCTTAATCTAACGAAGGATCGGTTTTCGCGGCTTCGCGAATTCCGCGACAGGGAATTTGACTCTCGGGTTCCGAGACCCAATACTTCCGGTCAACGTTGACCCTGTCTCGGCATATTGGGTCCTCGCGCTATCGTGACTCGCGATTCTATGCCACCGAATGCTCAAACCGCGAGACCCGAAGTGCCGAGATGCCGATGACTCGGAATCTCGCGACCTCGCCCACTCGTCACTTCCGGGGTCAAACTTTGAGGCCTCCAAAACCCCGAGATCCGATATCCCGAGATCACTTGTCACATCATCGAATCCCGACGTACATCATGCAAACGTTC
>ML798509.1:3686-20202 GCA_009831015.1 Picea engelmannii | reverse complement strand
GGATGCTCCTGCATCAGAGTTGGTGAGGATGGAGGGAAGCGCTCGAGGATCCCCCTTTTGTAAAAAGGATCTTCTTTTGTTTCCATAGGGAGAGTAGAGTAGAGAGGCAGAGAAGAATAGAGAGAATAGGGAGAAGAGAGGAGAGCCAAGACTCGGTGGCAGTCTAAGCTCGAACACATTGTAATCAGGCATTCTTGATTAATACAATCATAGCAGTTTTTCCTGCATGTTGTTGTTCATGTATTTGTGAGTTCATGAATGAATGCCTTTATGTGTAGATGATATGTTGTAGATGTATGTTATATGTGCATTTGCAGGGATAGATAGACTTTCCTATCTGAGAGTTCTTTGATTCCAAGTTTGGATTCTTTGTGGTTTCATGCAAGAGTGCATGATAGAGTGTTGTGGTCTCTAAAAACCAGTGCAAGAGTGCACTTCTGAATTCTACGAAATTTCAGACAAAGACGTGCCAGGAGGGCGCACTAGCTAAAGTCATTGACTCAAGGAGGAAGCCTCAAGGTTGTTGAACACCTTGAAGGAGAAATTGTGCAAAGGAGAGCACAGAGAGGAGAAGTAGAATTGTTGATAATTATATAAAGGCTCTTCTAGGAGGGCATTGAGAAAATGCACAGGATGAATTGAGGAGAACTCTATTTCGAGTTCGGTGAGAAGACAGAGTCACTGAGGATTCTGGAGAACTATGCCAGGTGGGCATTGAGTTGGTGCAAGTGTGCACAGAAAGAACTCTTGTTTGAGTTCAAAGAGAAGAGAAGTGTCATAGGAGGAGACACTCATAGGGTTACTGAACACCCTGCAGGCTCAGCAAAGCGTGCTTGAGCAGGAAGTTGCTAGAGGGCACTTACATCCCTTCAAGGAGAGAAAGGGACAGAGACACTTTGAAGTCAGAGCCATAGATAATCTCAGAAGAGATAGCACCATTTCATGAAAAGGTCCTGCAAGAGGTTGCAGATTTTGCAGGAACCTTTGAGGTTCAGAGAAATAAAGCTCGGCAAGGAGGACTTGAGTAGAAGGTTGTCAGGAGGACACCAGATCTCCCTTTATGGAAACAGAAGGGCAAGTTCCCTAGAGGCTCGGTTAAATAAATCTCAGGAAAGATAGTGCCTTAGCGCACCGAGTAAAAATAGAGTGAGAATAAGGTCGAGAAACCCTTTGACGTTTCACAGCCGACAAAGCTCAGGAGGGATAGCGTTCCTAGAACACAGGCGATATCTAAAGGAATTGAGCTCGTAGAGAAAGCAAAGGTCGGGGCCTTTGAAACTTCAGAAAATCTCCCAAGGGGAGGGAGGAAGTTCTCAAGCTCAGGAGGGAGCACAGCTTTCGTTAGATCAGCTGGAGAGACGAGATCTGGACCGTCGAGTTTCACGTCCAGAAAACAAGAGGAAAGCGCACAAGGAAGAGAAACAGATCTGACCATCAGATCTAGTGCAAAGGATCGATAACCGTCGGATCCAGAGGAAGGCGCATGGAGTTTAACCTTTGGGAGGTCATGTAGGAGAAGAGCTGAAACGGACGGTAGAGACACTTCATGGACAAGTGCCTAAAATCTTGTGGACCGTCGGATCGCATAGATCTGTGAGAAGGTTAAGGCTAAGTGTCTTTTAGCATTTCGGCATTTCGGGGTTCGGCATTTCAGAAATTTCGATGACAAGGAGCTGGGGCACTTAGCATTGAAAACCCTGAAGTCGCGAAACGCGACGTGTTCTTGCAGCAGGGCATGGTCACAGAGGAAGTAGCCACATGGACCGAGGTTTTGTCAGGGGTTAACCTCCGTTGAGCCCATTTCAGCATTTTGGCATTTCGAAATTTCGAATGCCGAAATGTCAAAAAGGGGTGCTATTCCTCTGAATGTTGTCGGGATTTCGCGATATCGCGAGCCAGGACTCCACGTCTCCCGACTTCTGGCCTCTCGAACACCCGGGTCCCGGAATGCCGAAAAGGGCTTAACGGGCTTTGACTCCTTCACTCCTTTCCCTTTCAAATCCCGGGTGTTCGAATCCCCAAATTCTTGAAATGGCTCAAATCTTTTCAGGATTTCGCGAACCGGGAGTTCACGATGCAGTGACTCCAAAATCACTCATCACTCCAATCCCCAAATTCCAATATGGGAATTCACACACGAGATCCAACGACTCTCGATGAGTTTGATCAAACAGTCGAGATCCTTTCGAAGTTTCGTGAACTGGGAGTTCACGATGCAGTGATTCCAAAATCACTCGTCACTCTAATCCCCGAATTCTGAAATGATGAAATGCCAACTGGGCTCAACGGCGATTAACCCCTGACCAAACCTCGATCCATGTGGTTGCTTCCTCCGTGACCATGCCCTGCTGCAAGAACACGTCGTGTTTCGTGACTTCGAGGTTTTCAATGCTAAGTGCCCCAGCTCCTTGTCATCGAAATTTCTGAAATGTCGAACCCCGAAATGTCGAAATGTCGAAATGCTAAAAGACACTCAGCCTTAACCTTCTCACAGATATGTGCGATCCGATGGTCCACGAGATTTTCGGCACTTATCCATGAAGCGTCTCCACCGTCTGTTTCAGCTCTTCTCCTGTGTGACCTCCCAGAGGTTAAACTCTATGCGCCTTCCTCTGGATCTGACGACTATCAGTCCTTTACACTAGATCTGACAGTCAGATCTGTTTCTCTTCCTTGTGCACTTTCCTCTTGTTGTCTGGACGTGAAACTCGATGGTCCAGATCTCATCTCTCCAACTAATCTAACGATAGATGTGCCCCCTCCTGAGCTTGAGAACTTCCTCCCTCCCCTTGGGAGATTTTATGAAGTTTCAAAGGCCCCGACCTTTGCTTCCTCTGCGAGCTCAATTCCTTTGGATATTGCCTGCATTCTAGGAACGCTATCCCTCCTGAGCTTTGTCAGCTGTGAAACCTCAAAGGGTTTCTCGACCTTCTTCTCACTCTGTTTTTACTCAGTGTGCTAAGGCACTATCCTTCCTGAGCTTTATTTAACCGAGCCTCTAGGGGACTCGCCCTTCTGTGTCCTCAAAGGAATATCCGGTGTCCTCCTGATGACCTTTTGCTCAAATCCTCCTTGCTGAGCTTTATTTCTCTTAACCTCAAAGGTTCCTTCGAACTCTGCAACCTCTTGCAGGACCTTTGCATGAAATGGTGCTATCTCTTCTGAGCTTATCTGTGGCTCTAACTTCAAAGTGTCTCTGTCCCTTTCTCTCATTGAAGGGATGTAAGTGCCCTCTGGAAACTTCCTTCTCAAGCATGCTTTTTTGCGCCTGTAGGGTGTTCAGTAACCCTGTGAGTGTCTCCTCCTATGACACTTCTCTTCTCTCTGAACTCAAACAAGAGTTCCTTCTATGCACACTTGCACCAACTCAATGCCCACCTGGCAGAGTTCTCCAAAATCCCCAGTGACTCTATCTTCTCACAGAACTCAAAATAGAGCTCTCCTCAATTCATCCTGTGCATTTGCTCAATGCCCTCCTGGCAAAGCCTTTATAGAATTCTCAACAATTCTGCTTCTCCTCTCTCTGCTCTCCTCTGCATAGTTTCTCCTTCAAGGTGTTCAACAACCTTGAGGCTTCCTCCTTGAGTCAATGACTTTAGCTAGTGCGCCCTCCTGGCACATCTTTGTCTGAAATTCCACAGAATTCAGAAGTGCACTGTTGCACTGGTTTTCAGAGACCGCAGCACTCTGTCATGCACTCTTGCATGAAACCACAAAGAATCCAAACTTGGAATCAAAGAACTCTCAGATAGGAAAGTCTATCTATCCCTGCAAATGCACATATAACATACATCTACACATAATTCATGAACTCACAAACACATGAACAACAACATGTAGGAAAAACTGCTATGATTGTATTAATCAAGAATGCTTGATTACAATGTGTTCGAGCTCGGACTGCCACAAAGTCTCGGCTCTCCTCTCTTCTCCCTATTCTCTCTATTATTCTCTGCCTCTCTACTCTACTCTCCCTATGAAAACAAAAGAAGATCCTTTTTACAAAAGGGGGCTCCTTAATTTCTTCCCTCCATCCTCACCAACTCTCATTAATTTATATTCAATTACATTGAATGGTTGTCTAGTCCGAATCGGATCTAGATCTCAGCCTTACAACTATTTAAGGCAACCTTTATCTAAAGCCTGCGCACATGCATGGCTTTTGGCTCTTCGGCCCTACAACATTTAATACAATTTCAAAATTTGAAATTTAAAAGTGAGAGGGTTGTGCCTCTCCTCTCCATCGAACGTGTGCTAATTGGCTAGCGCTTGATGACGTGGAGTGATGCTCCTGCATCATAAATTTTCTACCCATAATTGTACATCCTACACAATTGTAAATGGGTCAATAAGTTTTCATATATGGGACAATAATGTTAATGGAAAATAGTTGATATTGTTGTGTAACTTTTTAATGCAATTTTTCTTGTATGGGATAGTAATACTAAAGGAAAATCATTTCCTTTGTTTGTGTAACTCATGAGTTGAAAAGTATGTGCATGAAAGAGCAAATTGGCCAATGTAAATTTGTAGCCTTGTTGGGTATTTTCCTTGGGCAAATCTCTTTAGATGGAAAACGTCTTGCAAAAATAAAATTCCATCCCTCTTGGGCATATACGCCTAGCTGAGATGTTTATGGAACAAATTGATTTTGGCATTGTGCATATAATAGTCTATGTGCATAATTCTTATTTTGAAATCTTTTGTAGATAAAACAAAGGTATAATCATATTTTTCAACTCTTGTGGGAATGATATCCAAGATTGGATTGTTATTATTAATGGACATAATGAATCGTATCACCATATCTCTCCCAAATGGATATTATGATTGGAGTATTATATTTGATCATTAAGAAATTGTAGTTTTAATAACTAGGTGAGAATCTCTAAATTCTTATAGTTTGCAATTAAGATTACAATATGGGGATTCATTTGTGATGTTTGTTTGGTTGTAGATAGGATTTATGGAATGCATAAGAATTATGTGTATCTAGGAATTCAATTGACTACAATGGTCTAGTACTTAAATATTAGTTGAGTTATGAGTGGCTAATGTAAGGGAGGATTGGTTATGACTCAGAGAGAGACGAACAAACACACATAGAATCTTCTCTAATGATTTAACTAACATGGACATGACAAAGTGGTATCATATCTAATTGTTGAACTAGCGGAGGAAAAACTTTAGTGCCATGTATTCTCAATTAGGCACAAAGGAGACTAGGTATGTTACAAGTCTTCACAAAAGAAGTTTGTATGTATACAGAGAGAGAGAGATGAACAAACACACATAGAATCTTCTCTAATGATTTAACTAACATGGACATGACAAAGTGGTATCATAGCTAATTGTTGAACTAGCGGAGGAAAAACTTTAGTGCCATGTATTCTCAATTAGGCACAAAGGAGATTAGGTATGTTACAAGTCTTCACAAAAGAAGTTTGGTATAGACCAAGATTTGGTAATGGTGACTCTAGTAGCAACTAAATATCATTCTAAATTGGCCTTGTAGGTAGCAACCCATTTGGTTCTGCAAAAAAACCTCATATTTAAGAAAAAATCAATATTTTTTAGTTGACTACAATATCAACTCCTTGGAGTATTAGAATCGACATTACAAATTTCTTACTACTATTAGTTAACCTATTATCCCAATTAACATAAATTAAGGATATTGTCTTCCTTATAGCTATTGATAAGGTAGGATTGTCCTTCCTTATCGAACTCCACTTATCTCTTATCAAGAAGATAAAATCTATATCCCATGAGTAAGGGCTCCCAATTACAATTTCACATGCATATAAGGGCACAACATCACACTCTAACTCATCGGAAATTTATTTGAAATACAAAATTTCAACTTACATTATTAGTGACTTGTAGCTATGTATCCTTATGTAACCATGTCAAAAAATAAGGATCTAGATGAGTAGACATCTTCAATCCTAACTTCTTTACCATTGTCTTAGAAATTAAGTTCTTCTAACTACCAGAATCAAAGATAGTTGTTATGGTTGTCTTCTTGATTTTCATCTTTACATAGAACAACCTTTCCCTTACTTTGTCTAATTACCTTTACTTAGAAACATAAATCGATTTTCTCACTCTAGTTAGGACTTTCTTCTCAACAATCTCACCCTTTTTGATGTCAATAACCATCAATGAAGCTATATCATCAACATTTGATTCTCATTCAATCTCGTTACCTTCAAATTTTTGAACTTTCAAGGATTTCTTTCTAGTCGGATCTTGGAAATAAGTTTTGGATGCAATTTCCAATAGTGGTCCTTGTCATTATCATCCTTCTTACAATGTTCACAATGTAAGTTATTTCTTTGCATGAAATTATTGGAAAAAACGAATATTTCCCTTTTGTTTCGTCTCCCTTTTCCTTCCCGAGTCTTTTTGTAACATGATCCCCTTCCATGCACTTCTAGCCATGGAATGAGAAGCCACTCATAACCCATTGAATAACTAATTCACCATAAGATAAACAAAGATATGGTTTTCCATATAGGCCTAGAATGATTTGAGCATGCATGCATGCAATTAATAAATTGTAGCAGAATAACTAAAGACATGACACTTAAAATCTATTGCATCCTTGCCTATATTCATAATTAAGCACATCACATACACAACATGAACAATGCATTTCTATAACATAAAAATGGAATTTTCAAATGCATATTTATAAAAGAGATATAATACTTATCTTTTAACTAGAGTTGGTCGAAGAAATTGGTTGTGTACGAGCCATTTTCGACTGAACCATAGGTATATAGTGCATATTCCCCCCCTAATTCAAGTTATGAGGCCACCAATGTGAAGGAACCAATCTATAGGCTTACAATTTACTCAACCAAACCTAATTGCTCTCATGGATCAGTGAATATTCTCACTACAAAGAAGTCCAAGCATCTCATCCAACCATCATTTAGTCATGGCACTCTCTTCAATTTCCCTACACAACACAAGAGACAATCTTTCATTTATTTGCTCAATTGTCCCTTAGAAACCTATGTTTCTCTTCATTGTAGATAGAAAGAAACCAAACTATTATTTATCTTCTAATAATAACCTCGGGGTGATACTTAGGCTCTCAAGCAACCAATGAGAAACAATATACATGGTGTGAACAATGCCTAACTTTTCCAACCTTTATGATCATCTACAACCTATTTGTCTCTTATCCAAGACCTGCAAATCACTCTTCGCAATGTTGATTTGGTCATTTCGATATTTGGATGATGAATAATCAATGGAGAATATAACATGAGAACTCTTGTAGAGAGAATCAACCTGAGAATCATGTGAATGAGAATGACCATGGCCATGAGAGAATGATTTCCCATGAGGAATGAGAATGAATGGCTCTTCATACTTTCCTAAAATGATTATACTTTGTCTAGGATGGTCTCACAATTACATGAGGTAGACTTTTTCACCAACCTATACATGCATTCATGATTGAATTCTTAAGTCTAAGAAGGTAGATGATCTCATTTAAGGCAAATTATGGAGAATGTGTTCTTATATTAATACTTGGCAATATAAGATTACTTCCTCATATCCTTTCTTTCCTCTTCCCCTCCAATGGAATCATAGCCCTCCCTTGGAAAACATGTGTGTGTGTGTGTGTGTGTAAAAACTCATGAGGAAACCCAAAGGATGTTTATCTACATTCGTGGATGGCATCACAAGTACACTTGTTAACATAGACTAGTGTACCTCACCTAGGGAGATTTGAATGCACATGCTTGCATGGAATTAGCCAAATGCTCGAGATTATTGATGATGATTGTTTGATA
This sequence comes from Picea engelmannii, assembly GCA_009831015.1. NCBI lineage: Eukaryota > Viridiplantae > Streptophyta > Pinopsida > Pinales > Pinaceae > Picea > Picea engelmannii. The sequence continues at coordinate 12,388 of ML798509.1, read as the reverse complement.
TATATATAATTAGAAGTCTACCACACACTCCACACAAACTATATTTACAAAATTTACTTACGTAATCATTGTCTAGTTAAGCCTTAGACTTAACTAGACAATATAACAAAAACACATTCCATTCAACATGAAAAGTTCTATGGGAAGACTAAATGTGATAATTTGATCAAATGTGAGTGAAATAGCTCTATTTATAAGTTTCAGAGATTTATTGTATTTTATTTTATTTACCAATCTTATTTAACACTAAGAGTGAAAGAGAAAACCTCTTAGTGATTTATTTTGAAATCCAAGTACCTTACAAGATTTTGAGCATTTTATCATCAAATAAGTGTTAGGGCATTTGGGTTTTCACAATTAGAGATAGTGTTAGAATAGTTTCTAGATAAAAATTGTGTCAAAATTTGGATGTTTCGAGTGGACACTCCACCCATCATCAAGGGCATTAAGCTTTAATGATCAAAAAGGTTGTTGAGGAAAGAATATAAAGAGATAGATGTGAAAAGGATCGTTGTAAAAGAGAGAACCGTTGGATATAGAATTAAGGAATAAACATTAATAGAGTAGAAAATTAAGAAGGATTGAGGTAAAAAAATGAAAATTAAAACCATTAAGAAAAAATAGGTAAGACTATAAAATTAAAATAAAGAGAAAAGAGAATATGGTTAAGAAGGAAAAAGAGTAATAAAAGGATTGAAAATAATATAAATGATTTTTATTAGGGAGAAAAAAAAAGGAAATTCTAAAAATTGGGAGATGATCAATAATTTAAAAAAGGTTAGAAGGAACGGAGTTATATATATATATATATATATATAATAATTAGAGATAATAATTATGAAGAGAGAAAATAGAGTTGAGAAGAAACATTGCTAAAGAATAGAATGGAAATAATAGGAAAATTAGAATCAAATATGAGAAAAGGAGGATAATATGGGAGTATTAAAAAATGGGTAATAATTATTAAATATTAAAAAGCATTTGAGAGGGTTAATAATCAATAATAATTAAAAAGAATTTAAAGAATAAAAGAGATTAAAAAGAAGGTTAGGGAGTTAAGGATTAAAAGGGAGGACATTATGAGTAAAAAGGGGAGGGGTGGAGGATAAGGTGAGAGAAGGATGTAATAGAAAGGAAAAAGAGAATCAAGTGGAAAGATGATGGATAATAGGTTTTCAGGATTGGTTGAGTTTATAGTCATCTTCTCTGTTGAAAATGATTTTTTTCAATTTCCAAAGCTTCATGAATCAAGGGAGAGGTGTAATAAGGTTCAGAGGCTAGACGAATCAAATAATTATTCAAAAAATGTTTTTCTTAACCGTTCATTGAAATTGTATTTTTTTGTGTTTATTAATGATTTTTTTTTAAATTAAAAAACTTTTTTTTTGTAACTTAGAAAATATATTAAATCCTGCGAAGCAAAAAGATTACAACTGTCAATCTATCATAGGCAGATGTGACAACATTGCCCTGGTGGGAAACCAATGCTTCAACACGGCCGAAAATTCAAAGTGTTCATGCAAAACTTGCATAGCGGTGAGAGATGGTGATCTACAGTGCCACGCAGGGCATAGATTCTGAATTCTAGACTGAGACAAACCAAGCCCAAAGGGTTGGTCGTTTGCTAAGACCAAAATTCTTAAAACTGAGTGGCCTCGCATGGCCAAAACTTATGAAGTATATTAACTAAAAACATAGGAAAAAGGAAACCTGAACCAGAAGGAATTAACCAATGTCGGGGTCGAGCCTTTGTCCTGAGAAAGCATGACGCGCATGCACGGTGTCTTTGTCGAGCTTATCTCTGTCCAAGATAGCCTGCCTAAGGTCCTGTAGGAAATTCATCAGGAGGTCCACACGGCGCCAACACTCTATTTCCTTGTGTTGCATCTCGTTAATGGCGGTCTTGATGTCCCCGATTCCACGCTTAAGGTCATCCAGGGACTCCTCGAGAGCATCTCTTTCAGCGCAACGAGAGCAAGTTGAGGAGAGCGGAGGGGGAAGTGGAGAGTCGGAGGAGAAAGTGGGGGAGTCGGAGGAAGGAGCCGAAGAAAAGGGAGGGGNCCAGGGACTCCTCGAGAGCATCTCTTTCAGCGCAACGAGAGAAAGTTGAGGAGAGTGGAGGGGGAAGTGGAGAGTCGGAGGAGAAAGTGGGGGAATCGGAGGAAGGAGCCGAAGAAAAGGGAGGGGTGGAGGTGACGGGGGGGTGGCGATGGAGGAGGGGGAGGTGGAGGGTGGTGAGGGGGGGACGGAGGAGGTGGAGCAAAGCCGAGAGAGTTTCTGAGGCTGTCGAACCATTCGAATCGACAAGCAAAGGGATTCAACAGCGGGGAAAGGTCTGGGGTGTTGTCTCGAGTCGACGAAGCAGGAGTGGAAGAAACAATAAGCGTCGGGGTGGAGGTGAATTCAGTTTCTAGAGGAGAGCCATGCCCTCTCGCTACCCTTCTTCTGGTTGCATACCAGGTCGCTCCCCTCTTCAAATTTCCCCTGAGACGAGGCATAGAAAACTAAAACCAGATAGAGAATGTGTGAGGAGAGTGAGAGTGGTTGCTTGACGAGCGCGAGACCAGCCGGACGCAATGACACTGCAGAAACCGAGGAGAGAAGCTGGGAGTCGAGGGCCAGGAGGACTGCAGAAGCTCAAACCAGAGTAGAAGGACTGCACCAAAATCCGAAGGAGGTCGAGACTTTGGAGGCCAAGGGCTCGAATGAGCCTTGGCGCTCCATGACTCAAGCCTAAAACCCCCACAGCTAGACTAGTGATGGGACCGTGACTTTGTCCAGCCCATCCCCATTAAAATTCCCACGAAGCGAATCGCCAAGTAATAACACCAGGTCGACAGCGAGTGAAAGTCGAGAAACGACGACCGGGAGTTTAAAATCATGAGGTGATGGTAGAAAGAGGGTACGTCTGTGTTAGCTCCAGGTGGCAAGAGACCTGGCCATGTGTCCTCCCCTATGATTGTCCACCTGTTGAAACCATAAACACCCCATCCGAAAAAAAATTAAAAAAACTTATTATAATATCCAAAATATATATTTTTGCATTGAAAGTAATGTTACTTTTAATAATTAATAAATAAAACCCAACAACATTCCTTATAACTTGTGTTCATTTATATATACATTTTTATATTTACATTTTGTCATAAGTTACAAGTATAATAAACAAACGAACCTCTAACCACGTATTACTCATCCTCATAATCAAACACCACTTGCAATCCACTACCTTCTTGAGTGTAATAAATTTCAAAAAAATATAGTGATATCAGAGGCACAACTCATCTTCCTTGGTTATGCACCCTTACACTCCACTAAAAAGTTTATAAATTAAGTTCTTTAAAAGCACTATACCATATGGTTTATAATGTATCCAATATTCCAGCACCTTAAGAGATCTTAAATGTTTTAATATTAAATAAATTTTAAAAAAATATTTTTTTAATATCAAATAAATTTTAATATATATAACTTATTAATTTAAATGTTTTAATATTAAATAAATTTTGAAAGAATATTTTTTTAATATCAAATAAATTTAAATATATAATATATATATATAACTTATTGAAAGTAAATTTTTAAATCTATTTAATTACTTTTAAAAATGTTTATGCATCACTCATTACAATCATAAAATAGTGTACACTAACATTCATAATAATTTTTTATTAAAAATAATGTGATTAAAATCAACATTGATAAATGGAATCAACAACATCCCTTCTAACCTGTGTCCATTTATATATCGGTATGTACATTTTTATATGTGGAATTGGTCATAACAATGCTCACAAATATGGCTAAACAAACTAGCCACTAGCCACGCACTATTCATCCCCTTAATCAAACACCACTTGCCCTCCAGTCTCCTAAGTTTAATAAATTTCAAAAAAATATGGTAATGTCAGCGAAGGCACAACTCTCGTGAGGATTATAAATTAAGTTCTTCAAAAGCAAAACTGCCCCACGTTGGGGGCACTATTCATCCCCATTTGCAGTGCACACTTTCCCCGCCTTGATAAATTTAAAGTTCAAAGTATATTATAAGAAGTAGGGAGATTTATGTAAAGTATTGATAAAGGCAAAGCATGCGCCTAACCCATCATCGCCAACCAAGAAAAGGGGATACGTGGCCGCTAAATTTGATTTAAAGTACACGTAAGCAGGTCACATGATATGCGTGCATGTCTCATGAAAAACTTTTGTTGGTTTGTTTATGTCAAACAACATATCATCATATTCCTTCTACGGACACCTTTACCTTTGAAGCCACCTTAACGAATCATTTTGAATTTTCAGGTGTTTTTATGATTTCTATGAACATGTTACAAAGTCGTTTCAATTCCCATCTTTATCCAATTATAAAGGGAATCAGCATCTCATCCACACATAATTCCTTGTTGTCCATGTAAAAAGGAAAAGTCAAGTGAGTCGTTCAATTTGCTAAAACATTTGATAAGTGTTCCATTTGATAATGGTAAACAACTAACTATTTTAATAATAGAATTTATAGTAAAACATTATTATTGTTGGCTTGTGATTGGAGAAACTAGGTCAGCAACAGTGGTTTATTTAGTGGAAAAATTCAATATTTAATTATATATATATATATAAGGTCACGACCAAGTCAGATAACAAATTGGTGTATGAGACCCCATTTATTGTGGGACAACGAAACCATTAATCCGACTTAAGATGTATATAGAAGCCTAAGGGATTATCTCAATCAATCGTTGCTAATATTCTCGAGCATTTGGCTAGTTCTATGTCGGCAAGTGCATTCAAATTTACCTAAATGAGGTGCACTAGTCTATGTTAATGAGTTTACTTGGAATGCCATCCACAAATGTAGAGAAACATCCTTTGGGTTTCCTCATTAGTTTTGCCACGGAACACACACACACACACACACAACTGTCTATTCTAGGATTGTCCTTTACTAGAATGTAAACAAAACTAGCAAAAAAAGATTGAGAATAGGTCATTTAAGACATGAGGCAGAGGGGGGCCACGTGCCCCCTCTAGGTTGTCCAGAATCTGAAAGGTTGACATGTCGCTATGTTGGATGTCGCCTTGGTGAGCTTGCATGTGTGACCTTGTTGTTGGTTGGCTACTTGTTGGAGCTTCCTAGGAATCAATGTCGACTAGAAGACTTTGGATATGGAGTTGCATGTCCTGGATTTGCTCCTCCGATATCTCCTTCGCATCATCACTATCGAGAAGAATGTGACCCATAAATTCGTTAATGTGTCAGTATAAGTCAATTATCTTATGATGTTTGGTATCTCGGGCTCGAGAGGATCCAGTATCAGGAACCCAATCTCAAATTTCAGCGTCCATGATCCAGGTGGATATCGGTGGCCACCCACCTATTCCACTAGCTCGAAAAACAGTTTTCCACCTTGGTATTTTTTCGGGTTCCAAACTTTCAAGGTCGTTTTGAGGCCCTAAACAACGTTTTTTGGGGATTTAGGGCCGAAATGATTACCAAAGGCATTGACTTGTGCTAGTTGAAAATCGTTCTTCTCGGTTAGACCTTTCCAACGGGCTATTGTGCGCCTAAAATAGAGATCGTATGCAAAAGTTACGACCTCGGAAATTTGATGTACTAACTTACCCAAACGGGGCCCACATGACTTTTGGCGCTTCATCTCCTAGGGTTAGGTTTTTGGATGTCTAGGGTTTTTGACATTCTTGTTTATTGTAAAAAGGCCTTCAAAGCCTCATTGTAATCATCTTCTTGCGAATGAGCGCATCCGTCACATCTCTTCTCAGAGATAAGTCGCCACCATTCCAGGAAGCTTGTTTTCCGCTGCATTTTACAGTTTCAACTTATTTCCTTATTGAATAGAAAATCAGTTTTATTGTATCTATGTTATTCTGTGTTAAGCATATTTTAATAATCTGTATTCATTTCATTCTTATTTTGTGTGAGGGCTTCCTCAAGCAACATTTTGAAAGGATCTCATGTCCTGTCATCTTTCTTTTCTCCTGCCATGAAAGGTCGCTTGGGCATGCAAGAGCTTTTGTCCTTAAGAGAAACAAGCTCGAGACCTAATTCTTTGTACCCTAGCCTCGTTGGGGACATTCATTAAGACGACAAGGAGCAGGCCACTATGATACCAATGATCTGGATTTTATGAGCAGAACAAAATGAATACAGATTATTAAAAGATGCTTAACACACAATAACAGAGATACAGTAAAACTAGTTTTCTATTCAATAAGGAAATAAGCTGAAATTGTAAAATGCAGCGGAAAACAAGCTTGTTGGAATGGTGGCGGCTTATCTCTGAGAAGAGATGTGACGATTGCGCTCATTCGTAAGAAGATGATTACAATGAAGTTTTGAAGGCCTTTTTACAATAAACAAGGATGTCAAAAACCCTAGACATCCAAAAACCTAACCCTAGGAGATGAAGCGCCAAAAGTCATGTGAGTCTCATTTGGGTAAGTTAGTGCATCAACTTCTTGGGGTCGTAACTTTTATACGATCTATGTTTTAGGCACACGATAGCCCATTGGAAAGGTCTAACTGAGAAGAATGATTTTCGACTGGCCCAGGTCGATGCCTCTGGCAATCACCTAGGCCCCAAATCCCCAAAAAACGTCAGTTAGGGCCTAAAAACAGCCCCGGAAGTTTGGAACCCGAAAAACTGTCAAAAAACTACCAAGGTGGAAAATTGTTTTTCGACCGAGTCGAATAGGTGGGTGGCCACTGATATCCACCTGGAAAAGTTTGGTTGCACTTGTAGAAAGAACACCTTCCAAGGCCCCATCAGAAGCTTCGCCCACTTCGTTATGGGGCGTACACCATCACCAAGGTTGTGGGTGACAATGCTTTTGAGCTCAACAGTCCCCCTTTCCTTGGCATGCACCTAGTCTTCAACTTGGCTCTCCTTTGGCCATATTTCCCACCATTATTGGACACCTCAGAGATAGTAGAGAAGTTGACACCAACTAAGCTCAACCCTGACTGCATGCAACAGGGATCCAGTGATCAGATTGTGGACACACAGATCAAGGGCACTCAACAACAAAGGATCCAACTTTATCGAGTCGTCAAGGCAGGGCAGCTCCTACACCAAGGAAAGTGGCTCACTCGGGGCCAAATTCAACAGAAATTTCATCATCTGATGGGGGAACTTAACGCAATGGAGACCATTGCTTCCTAAGGAGGGAGGATTGATCCAAGTGGATATCGGTGGCCACCCACCTATTCCACTAGATTGAAAAATAGTTTTCCACCTTGGCAGTTTTTCAATAGTTTTTCGGGTTCCAAACTTCCGGAGTCGTTTTGAGGCCCTAAACGATGTTTTTTGGGGATTTGGGGCCCATGTGAGTATTGAAGACAGTAACCTGGGCCAGTCAAAAATCGTTCTTCTTAGTTACAGATTTTCAACAGGCTATCGTGCACCTAAAACAGAGATCATATGAAAAAGTTACGACCTCGAGAAGTTGATGTACTAACTTACCCAAATGGGGCCCACATGACTTTTGGTGCTTCATCTCCTAGGGTTAGGTTTTTGGATGTCTAGGGTTTTTGACATTCCTGTTTATTGTAAAAATTTCTTCAAAGCCTCATTGTAATCATCTTCTTGTGAATGAGCGCAGTCGTCACATCTCTTCTCAGAGTCAAGCTGCCACCATTCCAACAAACTTGTTTTCCGCTGCATTTTACAATTTCAACTTATTTCCGTATTGAATAGAAAACCAATTTTATTGTATCTTTGTTATTCTGTGTTAAGAATATTTTAATAATTTGTATTCATTTCTTTCTTCTCATAAAATATGGATCAGTCCACCTCTCTGTCGTGGATGGATGCTCTCTCTTCTCTAGTCGCAGCTCTGGTTGACTCCATGTGTTGTCGAATCTGTGAAGGGGTGAGTCATCTAAACTCTCTTTATGCCTCCTACGCAGAGAGCATGACGCAAGGGCTAGTCGGCTCCAAGCTTCTAGTGCTCGAGGAGACTGGGTCTGGAGGAATGCAACTGCCTCTTCTGTAATTCATGGCATAGCGACGAAACGAAGGCATGGCGGAAGGGTAATATTTGAAAATTAACACGAACCCGAAACTAATAAGGAGCGTAGGAATATGACCACAGAGATCTACTCTCTTCTCCTAATTCCCCTCACCATAACAACTCGCGTTCTAAATGTTACTGTTGAAATAGACTAGCTCCAGGGCTCTACAATTGAATTTTGTGATAACTCGCAAGCTTGGGTACTAGACCTCTATGTGTTTCCAAATAATGAAATGTGTTCACCACACTCCATCGTAATGTTTCTCTGCAACGATATTGTTCATCATAATTGTGAGATGATGCTTGTGCGGGGTGAAAAGATTAGCCTGAATCCAACCCCGTCCTTCCCATGAACTACAATTCATAGCTGAGTCAAGGATGGTATAGACGTCGGGTGGGAGGGCATGTCGACGACCATGTGGTCATTTTCAGTTATCTCGGGGATGGTGAGAGCCTCCCCACATTACATCACTTCCACCCCATTCAGGTAGATGAGTAGATTTATTTTATTGTCACTCTAAAACATGATTGGGTTAGAGTTTATAATGTATGATTGATTAAGTTTGATCAATCCTATATTTCATAATCATTTTGATTTACAAACTATATATGATTATGATTTTTTTTATGATGATTATATATATATATATATATATATATATATATATATATAT
>ML798508.1:264634-276757 GCA_009831015.1 Picea engelmannii | reverse complement strand
TAGTGGATCTTATTCCTTGAGTTTGATGGACTACCTAGTGGATCTTATTCCTCGAGTTTGACCAACTACCTAGTGGATCTGATTCCTTGAATTTGACCAACTAACTAGTGGACCTTATTCAATGAGTATGGCCACACTACTTTAATCAATAAATTTAGATCAACTCCCAAGTTTAACCTATCCTCCCTACATATGTCCTTGAGTGAGGAAATATATTTTCCAACAACTTCAATAAATGCTCATAACAAAGCTAACTTACATAAAAAAAAAGAACCCTTCAAATTCAACCAGTCCTTATAATATGTTAAAATTAAGACAACACACCTTGCATCTATCAAACACTTTAAATAAAATTAAAAATTAATAATAAAAGAACCTTAAATCTTAATTACGCCGAAAATGTACACCTATTGACAATGGGCACATTTAATGATCTTTTAACCATAAATTTCAATTGTATGGTTATCAATTGAAGATGCTAACATATTCTTAGTCGTCCTTCCAAATCAATGAACTAGATTTCATGTTCATAGCTTTCTAGCATTTTAAAAGCTTCAGTTAACTTGTTTACTTTTTAACATTTACTTAATATGATTAAGAAATCACTGTGTGACCATCTAATTGCCAAGTTCAAATGATTAAAATACTTAATTGAAATTACAAATTTACTCTACTATTAACTTTTTATCATTTTACAGTATTATATTTACATTTGTGTCAGTTTACTTATGACAGCCGCATAATTACAATCAATCATTTCATATTCTTGATTTCATCTTACCAACGATGATTTAACAACTGTGCTAGTTACGCCGAAAGGCGTACACCTATTGACAATGGGCACAATTAATCACCTTTTAATCTAAAATTCTAATCTTATGGCTAACAATTGAAGATGCTGGCATATTCTTAATCGTACTCTCTAATCAATGGATGAAATTTAATTCTCATAACTTCCTTACATTTTTGAATGCTTCCGTTACCTTGTTTACTTTTTCACATTTACTTAATATGATTAAGAAATTACTTCTCTAACCATTGATTGATAGGTTAACTGATTAAAAAAAATTAATATGTATAAAAATCTGCATTGCCAGGTTCCTTGAAACTCTGTATAAAACTCTGCATTGCCACACCATTACGTTCTTGCATGGAGCTTCACCACGGAAGGCACGCCACCCCCACTTGATATCTCGAGTCTCCCGTCGTTTGCCAACAAGTATAAACTCAGGCGTTCCAAGCGTCGGAGAGAGCGATTCATAGCCGGTGCTACAACAACCGGTCTGGTTGTCTTCTTGTTGGCGGTTGTTGCCGTGTTTATCAAAAGAGGGAAATACAGAGAAAATATGGAAGGATGGGAGCAGGAATTCTGGCCCCATAGATTCACTTACAAGGAGCTCAGCGTCGCCACGAGTGGATTTAGCGACGAAAATGTTTTGGGAAGGAGGTTTCGGCAAAAAATATATTACATGGAAACCCTAATTAAAGTTTGTAAATAGAATTAGCTTTTCGGCATTCATCAGCCACAATCATGTTGCTCACAATCATGTTGCTGTGCTAGTAATAAGAATCAATCAACAAACATCACCACATGGACAACCATCCAACAAAATGCAAATGAACAACCAAATGATACAATGAATTTTTTAATGGACCCAATAAAACCCAAAAAGGGTAAATTTGTCTTTCATAATCAGATTCCAGCTGTTTTACGTTGGTTATATAAAAATAGGATATCAAATTTCAACGACAATCAATCATTACTGTTTTTCCATTAAAAAAATATATATTTACATTGGTTATTCTTTTTCATATTTAAACAATAATCGTTGTTTTTTCCATTAATAAAATATTTCACTGTCGCTTTTAACATCGGATATCATATTTGAAACAACGAACACATTTTTTATATCGTACTAAATATGAGAAATTAATTTAAAAAAAAAAAAATTGTTTTCAGGTTGACCAATTCTTTTACGGACTTATTTAAAAATATAAATAATTTTTAAATAATTTTGTTTTCACGTCGACCAATTCTTTTCGGATATCAAATTCCGAGAATTGACCATAAATTTGTTTTTACAGCAAAAATCTGAACCATAACCACCAGAAGGAGCAGAATCTGGGTTTTTTTAGGACCGAAATTAATAATGTGTTTTAAAATGAAAAATCAGTTTTACTTTTTAAGTGAAAAGGGTCTTGAACGTTTTTTTGATGACGCACGTTTTCAGCAGCGTGGGCCACCTGGCCGTTATATTACCAGCTGGCAAACATCTCCAAATCAAGAAAATTCCGGAAAAGATTAAGTCCTCTGGTTAAGGATGTAGTGGCATCGGGGGCAGAGCCAAGTTGATGAGGGAGGAGGAGAAAACAGAGAAGGACAGGTGAGGGCTCGATTCCCCTATTCTGCGAAGCCCTCCCATAATTAGCCCAGCCTTGCGCCTCTCTGCCTTCTTTTCCTCCATAAATAGTGCTGCGGACGACGTTCTTAGCCAATTCGCCAATTTCGAACTCTAGATCCATGATCTTTGGTCTCTTTGGGGATTCCTCCTCTGTTTGGTAAGTCTTTATCTTCTATGCTAACTTGGATGCTGTTGTTAGATTATTCGCTATTTTATTGGACAACAGAATGAAATTACACTAATATTTTGCTTTTTCTTTTTGGCGGTGCAACGCTTTTCCTCATTTCGGCGATGGGTCCCCCCGTCTTTAACAAATGAACTTCAGGGGAGTTGAATTCGTGGTCACCCTTCTGATTCTCTTTATTTTGTTATGGTACCTTTCCCCCGCCAGACACTGCAAATATACTCCCAGCTGTTATACGTCAGAGAGTTTCCGTATTTGTTTATGTTGTTTTAAGGCGAATGTCGGTTTTTGGCATTTGACATTAGGGTTTCGGCACGAGATTTGAACACGCGACTACAGACGATGCCCGCAAAGGCTTCATAGTTGCAGCTGGCATAAGTTGATTTGATGAAGAGAATTAGGGGTTTCTGCAAATAAAGCGACGTCGTGGGGTTTGAACATGTGATCACTTGGTTTCTCCTTGACTTCGGTAGGAACTCTCTGAATCCGTGGAATCTGTGTTTTGCTTGCGATCTTCGTTCTGTAGTTGGCCTTTGGTTATTGCGTATATCAGCATACTCGAGATCGAAGCATTTGATGTTTAGGAGGCAACCCGACATTCTTTGAAGGGGAAATCTGAGTTTATACGGTAACCCCCTTTCTCGAATCTTCTTTCTTTTTCTTGATTTTCCAACAAGATTATTCCAGACTTCAAACTCAGCATTCTCTTTTTGCATCTATGTTGCAGCATTTTGTTCTTTCCTTATGTGCTCTGGTGTGCATATGATTAGTCCCAGTCTTAGCGGTGTCTCTTGTTTTGCCCTTCTAAAGATGTTTCGCTGAGCATGTCTCTGTAGCTATTTATTTTATACCGGCTCCTATTTTTTTTCCAGTATATTGGCCTTTAGATTAGTTATTTGTAATATGGCATGCTGCTTCCTATCCCCAGTAGATTAATCTTTAGATTAGGTACTTGTAATCTGACAGGCTGCTTCTCCGGCGTCCTTTGGCGATGTTCAGTTTAGTGAAACCAATTGTGGGAATGAGGCCTGGAAGTTGGCTCTGATTTTTATGCAAATCTACGTTTGGCATGGGGACCTATGCGGATCGTGAAGTGAATTTCCTCAGCATGTGAATTTTGGTTAGCTGGGTTTTAAATTGCCAAACGTTGTGAAGTCGATATATGCATCTTAAAGCTTCACAACCTCCCTTGCATCTCATTTCAGTTACAAGTTTAGACAGCGCTATGCCAGTGCCCACATTCGATGTAGCCAATGCAGTGGTACACATAGACACACTCTGAGAGTTCACTGGGGCTGTAAAATTCACATCCCATATCTAGGTGCAAAGATAAGTTAGAATCTCTCAGGGTTTATATGCATCACTGGTTATCTAAAGTTTTGATTAATTTACTGCAAATGACTGTTTGGCACGCTTATCTAATTCTTTGCTTAACTTATAGAGTTTTAGATGGGGATATGCCAGTGTGTCCACATTCAATGTACCCAATACACTAGTACACATTCGAAGAGTTGATGAATCACCCTCACCTGTAATGCAAAATGCACATTCCTTCTCTTGGTGTAAAGATAAGCTAGGCTCACCTAGGGACCATAACCTCCCTAAACTCGCTAAACTCCTTGGATGGCCACTACCTCCCTAAACTCGCTAAACTCCTTGGATGGCCACTACCTCCCTAAACTCTTTCCATTAACCCAAACATGACCCTTTCCCATTACATAATTGTCACCTTCTAGGGCATCCTAACCTCTTCCCATTAACCTAGAGCTTATTACCATGAAGTAATAAAGTAAGCTTCCCATTCCTATTTTTTGGCGCATGAAGAACTCCATGGAATCTGAGGTAGTGACATATTTTCTACAACATCTTCTTGAATATACGGTTAGAATGAATTCATATCCCTAGAGCTTATTACCATGAAGTAAGTTTTGGTAATGACTCATGTGGTGCCAAGACAACCAAGCGAACTAGCTAGGAAGGTTTATTTATATTTGGTGGGTCTTTTGTCTCCTTAAGCACGATGTCTTTTATATACTAGTGTTTATGCTAGCAAAACACTTTTCTAGGCTGCAATTTCTGTTGTTTTGTTAAAATTGTTAACATGTACGTGGGGTTTATGCTTTTGAATTTGGAAAATGTCCCACATGTTACACTTTAGTTCAAATGTCTCACATCTTACCAATTCAAGTCTAAAGTAACTTTTATAATAGACCCACTTAGGATAGATACCTAACAATATCGAAAGGCGATGTACAATTTCCAGTAGAATGTTGACATTCACATATAATGATGAATGCAAAGAATTTGGGAAGGCCAATTTTGTGTCAATAGGGTTGACATAGGACATTGAGGCAAAAATTTAATAGAATAAAGTTAACCTTGTAAAACCATTAATCCCACATGTGAAAGACAAAGAAACAACTATGGGGATGCTAGTTATCGACATGCTCTTAAACCTTAGTGTGGGGGATGTTTATAGAAGGTCTATTGTAGGTAGTATATGAAAAACCAACTCCTTGGACAAGTACAACTTTCTTGTTGCTCGTGGAGATTCCTAGGTTTTAGCTTAGTGTCCATGCCTTTGGAGGAAAGTTCTTGGAGACTTTGATGTTTTTGCAGGGTGCAAAAGTATCCCAAAGGAGGAATAGGATACAATCCTTTGAAGGAGGTGGGATGAATGTGTTTTAACCGAGAGGTTGAGAACCCCAACGAAAGGAGGGATCTTAACCTTAACAAAAAAGCTATCAGACTACCAAATTGGGCTCGTTGAGCTAGTAAGACTCGACTTATTAGATTGGAGTGATTTGAAATGGATCCAAAGAAAAGTGAATGGTTGTAAGATATAGTACCCACAAGTAATTTGACAATATTAATTCTTATTTAATTAAGGCATTGAGCATTTTCTATAGCCAAGAATGTGTTATCTAGTTTAGCATTTTACCTTCACCCCAAGTCGATAACATCATGGAAATTGCTACAACATTAATACGTTTATATTGAACATTATTTTTGTTACTATGTTGTGCATTATTTAGATTGCCCTATATGGTATATGAGATGAAGCATTTGTAAGTAGGCTAGATTGTTGGGAAGGAGATTATTCAATTGAATTTTAAATACAACTCTTCATTCCTTTATTAATGACAATGATATTGTTTGTCCCCATTTGAAGATAGATATATCATTGCTAGGTATTATTGCCTTTGAGCAAAGTGTTCCTCTCTTTGGGTACTCATTGGAAGCGATCTTGTTCATAAATTGCTCATGGGGATTTTGTAGTGTTGGTATATTATTTAATATATCATGAGTTGTTGGATTGACATCTGTTATGTTGGACCTTGAAGGTATTCGTGTGATTGCCCACTATGTGCAACGTAGAGTTTAAAGACACAATAAGTCCCGTGTACCAGTTTAATCTACAACCATACATGTTGGCATATCCCTCTTAGTAAAATTAAAGAGGAATAGTCCAATTGTTGTAAGAGGATTGTAATAAAGGTCGCTGGACTAGAGTTGGCAATTGGATACTTGAACCCAAGACAAGCACACTTGGATAATGGGACTAGCGTAGCACTCTTGAGCTACAACCATTCTTATGTACGACTTCATTCTTCTTGTGCTGGATTGCAAAAAGGCAATGAAGAAGAGTTCAAAGATTCAGTATGCACCATCACTCAGAAGAAGTAGCAAGCCAAGTAGTTGGAGCAAGAAATAAACGACCAAGAGGTATGCACCAGAGAAAACATTCCTTGTTTTTCATCGCTGCAAAAGAAACACAATATCGTTGCTAACTATTGTTATTTTGAGATATGTTCATTCTTTGGGAAGAAAGGCCATCGTGCACAAGCTTGATCGTTTTCAAAGGAAGAATGGCAAGAAGATAATTGTATTAATGTTCGACAAATGACCACTAAAGTAGGTGAATGACATTGTTAGGTATAATGATATCTATACAAAGTGGGAGCGCTAAAGCGACTCCTATATAAAAGCAAGATGTAGAAAGTAAAATAGGAGTCTAACCTAGATCTTAGAAAGCCAATTCCAAAGATGGAGAGACGATTTGGGAGAAAGATCTACAAGGTGAGTGGATCTACAGTCTACGATGCCAAGCCTACCTTGGTTCACTGAAACCATCTCTCCTAACATTCAATGTCGAATGGAGAAAAATCAAAATAGACGTCTATCCGAAAGAAGAACCAAAGGAGTTGCTGGGCTAAGTGTTGTGTTGCTGCGTGGAAGGGAGAACCCGTCACTGTGGTTTGGAAGATATCATTTGGCTACTAGTCTGTTTGCTAATATGAGGTTTGGCTTGGCGATGTCATTGGGGTC
This sequence comes from Picea engelmannii, assembly GCA_009831015.1. Taxonomy (NCBI): domain Eukaryota; kingdom Viridiplantae; phylum Streptophyta; class Pinopsida; order Pinales; family Pinaceae; genus Picea; species Picea engelmannii. Next base: position 269,842 of record ML798508.1, on the reverse strand, counting down.
TCACAGAAGTAGAAATAGTGCCTTGGGTGTTCACTGATTTGGGGTCATTTCTATCCGTCTGTCGCTTGGTGCCCTTAGTCGAGAGCATCGTAAAAAAGGAAGTGATCCATTGAGTGGGAATTGGTCTAGGATGTGGGTTTGGTTGGAGAATGAAAGAGCGGAAACAAAGGGTCTCTTGCATATATAAGGCTAGGCATCTTTGTTTGAGGCACCGAAAGAAACTACCAAGTTATTGAAGATCTTTGAAAAGACAGTGGAATCATCCTCGAATCTTGAAGTAAACGGGCATTGAAAGATGAAGTGCTCCTCAGTGCCAACCTCTCAAAGATGGCACATCTGGTGGATCGTGTCAGGGCGACTAATTTGGTGGTTTGTCTCAATTTGCAGTCTATGAAAGCCCTCTTTGAACTGGCCCAGGGGGATCCAAGGAGAGTGCATCCAATGGCCAAGTGTGTAATGGGCTCAAACAATGAGTCCATCCCTTATAACCATTAAGTGCACAACACATAAGGCCATCTTCGGAGGTAACGCATCCTGAGGGTTTATTTAAGTGACTTGTACAATGTGATGTCCCATTCCCAAGAGTAGGCCAGCAGGGAGTGACTTAGTAGTCTATTTGTTCCCGTAGACTATAGTTAGGCACAAACAGGGAACGAGATGAGAAATAAGGGAGAATTGATGGCTAAACGATGAATTAAGCCAAAAACATAGGAAATGTCACTTAAGCCTAAGTCAACGGAGAAATAGAACGAAAAGGTGTTAAGGGGGGACTTAATTAATTAATTACTCACCTTAGGAGGAAAAGTGCCTAGCTTAAGTGAGGGCAATGGTGAATTAGATCGGGAAGAGTATAAAGGGAGGAATTCGACCTAATTCCTCATTATGCTATGCTATGATTTGATGCTGAGAGAGTTCCCAGAGGAGGAGATTCGACTTTTATTGTTTTGTGGATTTCTGGAGGAAACCATCACCATTGATTGGTTTCAGTGTTGAGAGACACACCCTAGCCTGTCGGAAATACCATCCAGGTATTTCACTGTGCGATTAAGGAGTATCCAGTTTGCAGTGTTGCACAGCTCAGCCAGTGAGGGCACAAGGTCAGAGAGAGGGTTTGTGTGGTTGCACGATATTAGAGCTTGTATTGCAGATCCCTTTCGACCCAGTCGAGATCCAGCCAGGGCACATAAATTGAGCCACCTGTCATTAAATTTCTGATGGTGGAATCCTTTAGGGCGCAGCAGTCAACCATATAGTGTGCAACTCTTGAGGGAGGATAGTTGGGGTTCAAGACGGAGATTCAAATCAAATTCGAGGAAACCCCTCCGACCTAGTACAACATTAGCAAGGGCGCACATTTCGAGACATATAACAGCCGATTCCGTTGGTGGAATCATTTGGGTGCACCAGAGAGCCCAGGAGGTGCTCTCCAGGGCACATAGATTGAGCCACCTGTCATCAAATTTTTGACGTTGGAATCCTTTAGGGCGCAATAGTCAGCCATATAGTGCGCAACTCTTGAGGGAGGATAGTGGGGGTTCTAGACGAAGATTCAGATCAGATCTGAGTAAACCCCTCCGACCCAGTACAACATTAGCCAGGGTGCACATTTCGAGACATATAACAGTTGATTCCGTTGGTGGAATCATTTAGGTGCACTCAGAGAGCCCAGGAGGTGCGCAGACCCCCAGGGGGTGAGATCCGAAGCTTGAGAGGACAGATCTTCCATCCGACAGTCACCAGGATTAGTCTAGAGGCTAGGGCGCTTCTGTTGAGACAATTTCTAGCTCATTCAGACGGTTGTAGCCTTTCGGACGAGTTTTCCAGTTTGTAGCGGTTACCGTGCTTCTCTGGAATTGTCGATTTTGCCGGTCTATCTGTGCATGCATCAGATCTGTCTTCATCTTCTGATCACGAGTATTTTATGTTATTTGCTTGTATTCCAGTGACGATCCATGAGATCTAACTGAGGACTATATTCTATATTTCCATTATATTATTGTATTTCCCTGCTTAAATCTCATAATACATATTATTGGGCGGTTGTTCCTTATTTCCGCATGCATCATATATATACTGTTTAAACCATAATGTATAACATGCACATGCGACAATCACAAAACATCTCAAGCACATAACTAAAACGCATACAAAACCCCCCAGAGTATCAGATCTAAAGATAAAACGCATCTAGAAACCCCCAGAGTATTAGATCTGTGAGACAGAACACTAGATCAACACTAGATATCCAGATCAACTGGATTTGGGATATTTCAGTGGTATCAGAGCTTTAGTCCTGCCAGCCTGTGACTAAAGACTATGAGTGCAACAGAAGACCTAGATGGCCATGAGCACGTAGGTGACGAATATGTCACTTACAATAGGCACAAGGAAAGGAGGCCTAGGCTTGACTTTCCTCCTTACCCTCCCAACTCAGAGGAAGAGGAAGAGGTGCACAGGGAAGCAGAGAGAAGGGTAGAGCGTGAGGTTGAGCGCGAGGTAGAGAGTATGCTAGGAGACAAATATGAACGACTAGAGGGCAGTGGTAAGGCCCCCATGGATCCAGAGGCAACCTTCATGCAGGTTATCAACGATAGGTTAGCTAGTCAGCGGACTATGACTCAGTCCTTGGCACAAATGGCTAATAGATTGGCTATAGTGGGCACCCCGGACACACAAGCCCCACATGCAACACAGGGGAACTTAGGTGCAGGCAGTAGACCCCAGTCACCTACTTGCACATACACCTTTGCGAGTAGGATTCCCAGACCTTTGTTTCCTAGTTTCCAGAGGGCAACCTCGGTAGCAGCACAACTGCCGATAGCACAGAGGCCGCCCACTCATGCAGAGGACATTGAAGAGTATTGGAGGGAGTATGTAGCATTGGACCGTGACTTCCATCAGGACATGACCCTAGTCGAGTATTGTGGACTCAGACTCAGGAACCGCCCCAGAGAGCCACAAAGAGTAGGATCGTAGCAGCAGCAGGGGCATAACATTGATTTCATTCGGAAAGTTGGTAAACTCACCATACCTTCTTTCGACGGATCGTCCAAATGCACCGCCAGAGCTTGGGTACAGAAGCTAGACACATACTACAAGCTCAAACAGATGACCGAGACAGAGGCCATCAATTTCGCTACCTTACGGGTGAGGCACACAAGTGGTGGTATTATGGATTGGTGACATTGGGCTACAGTCGCATCACCTCCTACAGTGATTTCACAGAGAGACTCATGGAAAAATTTGTTAGGAGGGATCTAGAGATCCATTTCAGAGATCTAACCCAGTTGAGACAAACTGGCACAAACAAAGGCATTCATCTTAGAGTTTCAGCAGGTAGCAGTGGCAGTGATAGATATATCCGAGCCCAGGTTGATCATGTTATTCACAGAAGGGCTCACTGAACCGTTGAGAGGATGGGTGAAGGCATACCAGCCTCACACCTTGCAGGATGCCATCCTACGCATTAGAGATTTGGCAGACTCAATGCCAAAAACTAAACCCTTTTCCAAACCCTTCGTACCACAGAAGGATCGTGATTGGAAGCCATTCCAGAGAGAATGGAAGGGCAAGGAGAATCTGGATGATGAGACGAGGCAAGAGCTTATGAGGAAGAAGCTTTGCTTCAACTGGCGAGATCCTTGGGTCCTAGGCCACAGGTGCATGGGCAGGGGAGAGATTCACTATATTGAGGTGGCAGCAGACAGTGAGGAGGAGGAGCAGGACAATGGATCCACCAGTTCAGAGGAGGAGTTAGAGCAGGTGATGGAGCAACCTCCCTGTAGACCACCGACACCGGCAGGGGCCCACCCACCGGTAGTTCCACAGCCTCCTGAGCAGGCTAGAAGACAAAAACCAACAAAGGGAGGAGTCATAGCGACCCTTTTTGGTGTTCCCAGGTACGACACCCTCCGGATCAGGACTATTCAGGGGCAACGGGCAATCGCCTTGATAGATAATGGGGCCACCAACAACTTCATTGATGCTTCATTGGTATCGAGACAAGCCCTTCAGACATAGGAGTTTGAGGGATTTGATGTCGTAGTAGCAGATGGCCATACAATGGAGTGTCGAACAGAGTCCCGGATTTGGAGATCAAGTTAGGCAACTACACCCGCAGAGATACATTTTATGTGGTTGACCTATCAGACACAGATGTGGTTTTGGGAGTCTAGTGGTTGATCACCTTGGGCAAAATCACCACCAACTACCAAACCTTGGAGATGGGGTTCAGAGACAGTGACGGGAAGAGGGTTGTTCTGAGGGGCATGTTGACAGGAGCACCTAGGACAGTCTCAACCAAGAGGATGGAGATGATCTTCAAGCATGGGGAGGCAACATTTGCTGCAGAGTGCTTGATCACTATGCAGAAGGATTTCGAGGGTCGACAATAGTATCAGACATAGATCAGGAACTTGTTGGGACAACATCAACAAGTTTTTGGTTCGATTCCACCAGGGAGACCGTCGGACAAGGGATTTGAGCACACCATTGAGTTGGAGGAGGGGGCCAAACCCATGATCACCCCACTGTCTCGTCATCCTAGGAGGTTCAAGGATGAGATAGAAAAAACAATTAAGGAATTGCTGGCGATGGGACACATCAGACCTAGTAGCAGTCTATTCGCCTCTTCAGTTGTCTTAGTCCTGAAGAAGGATGGTACCATGCAGATGTGCATCAATTACCAAGCCTTGAATAAGAAAACCATCAAGAAACGGTATCCTATCCCTCGCATTGATGAGTTGATGGATGAGTTGCACGGTGCAGTTTTCTTCTCGAAGGTTGACCTGTTCTCCGGATATCATCAGATCAACATCATAGAGCAGGACATAGAGAAGACGACCTTTCGGTGCCATTTTGGCCATTTCGAGTTTCTGGTTATGTCATTCGGGCTAACCAATGCATCAACTACATTCCAGTCTTGTATGAACCACATATTCAGGGGGCAGTTGAGGAAATCAGTTTTGGTTTTCTTTGATGACATTTTGGTCTACAGCAAGACATGGCAGGAGCATATGGGGCACTTGGAGGAGGTGTTGAGCATCATGGAGGCAGAGTCACTATATGCCAAAGAGTCCAAGTGTAAGTTTGGGATGACAGAGTTACTTTACTTGGGCCACATCATCAGTGCACATGGGGTTTAGGTACATCAGGAGAAGATCAGGGCCATTTTGGATTCGCCAACACCTAGGAGTTTGACAGAGTTGC